>VZTX01030813.1:141402-194332 GCA_013400915.1 Pardalotus punctatus | reverse complement strand
TTTGAGTTAATATTCTACATGAGTAAGTACAAATTCTCTTTTCCTAATAAAGCTTATTTGATCCCTAGCAAGAAAAATACCCTAATCAAGGCAGGGGAATAGCATCTTGAAGATCCAGGCTTTTAGAATGGGTTTCACTGTTCCTCACCAAAAAAACAGGATACGTCAATGCAAGAAGACACCAGGCATAAAGTAATTCAACAGGACATAGAATAGTGATGCCTGTGTTCATGGGCTATCTAGAGCATTTAGAGAATGTGGCTTAAATTCCTTAAATTTAAGCCACAAAATATTATGTATCTAACCAAATACAAGAACCAATAACTGATCTAGTTAATACCTGCTTCCAGACTCACAAATAAAACTTAACAAACACATGTTGAAAAAAAGAATGTGTACCACTAAAAGTGGAAGTGTAAATTATCAAAAAACATCTATGTACACTTGTATGGCCTGGAACTGAGCCCTAAGTCACTGGACAATGAAGCAACTTCAATTTATTATGTAAGTAAAATACCAAGAGCTACTTCTAAATTTGGGTAGAGAAGCAAAGAACACGCCTGCAGTTACCCACTCTTTGCTGTTCACTTGAGAGCAGAGCGAAGTCAGGCCTATCAATGCTGCCATCTACAGAGCACTGCTCCAGAGCAAAAGGACTTGCACTTTCTGTGAGACTGAGACCTTGAGATTTTGTATCATGAACTGCTTGGAAACCAAACATATTCCACCTCAGCTCCTGTTTGCAGCAGTTCTGGAGTTACAGTCTGTGGGAGGGGGCAGGGGGAATAGCCAAGGGATAACAATGATTTCCAAACTATTTCAGAGACAGGCACATCTGCTCACATGGCTGTGGCTAATGTCACCTGCAGCAGTAATGCACCACTCCCTTCAGCAGTTTACAGGGAATATAAAAATCAAGAAAGAACAGTGAAAGATTCATGCATAAACAGCTGAAATAAAACTAAAAAAGCATTCAGTATATTCAGAATTATTTTCACCTTTGTTTCTCCACAAAAGAAAGAGATTATTTTTTAAAAATTAACTGTGATAAATGTATTCCATCTTAAAATTTAACATTTTGTACTTCAGCTACCACTACAACTGCTTGATGTCATAATTATCAACGTTAGAAGTTGAAAGGAAATCTCTACATAGAAAAACCTAAGTGAAGAGTATGACAAAAAATAATACATAAATACAAATAGAAGTAGATAAAATGATCTCTACAGCAACCTTTTGTCTTGCTCTACAGAGGCAATAACCTATATAGTTTGAAAGTATGTTTTGAATTACATTTGCTACAAAATCAAGCAGCTTCCTTTGATACAGATAAATCTTACTCTTGAAAGTACAATTATGGGGAAAACTCTGCTTTGTCTTGTCTCCAGTCAGCCCTTCTGTAAACAGCAGGTTTCACAGTGTAAGACCATGTTTCAGCCCCAAATACACTAAATCCCAACCCGTGTGTTCTCTTCTGTAATCACAAAATGCACTCCATTTAGGAAATGAAGTCTTAATTGTTCATGCATTTCCAGTGCTAAACCCTTAACTAAATACACAGTGCCAGGGTAGCTCCACAGCCCCAGAAATGCTGTTTGTTCTGGCAGAGAGAGCTGGCTCTGCTCCAACATCTTGCCAGTCCATTACAGCAATGGTAACGGAATGCAGAAAGGGCTCATTTTCTTCTGTCTGAAATTCCTGATAATGCGTATTTGGCTATTCAAGCTGCACACGCTGCCAGAGCAGGTTGCACACCAGGAAAGAAAATGAAGCCTTTGCAGTAAAGCATTTCTGAATGCTGCTGGGAGGGCACAACCACAAGAGCTTGGTGCTGCCAGCGCTGTTTCCACAGCTCCTGCTCCTGGCTCTGTCCTCTCCACCAACAGCTACACCTGCCCAGGGGATCGCTCCAAAAAAAGGGCCCTGCCTTTTCCAGTTCTTCACCCTGCTCACAGACCTTCCCAGAACAACCACCTCTGCACCTCCACCACAAGGGATTCTCATATTCAAGATGTAATGTGGTCATCATGATGCTTGGTCACGGGATCATGTGGGATCTGCCAAAAATTTCATCTGAGTTCTGGGCACCATGCCCACGCCTCACCCATACTGTATTTTTTAATAGCAGCAAGTTCATATTCTCCTGCTGACTGGCATCTTAAGCAGACAATGATCTGATCGCTAACAGTGAGCATCACTTGCAAACGTACCTGTGGGTTTGCCTGCCCACACAGTAATGCCCCTGATTTTCCACATCAACCCATTCCAAGAGGGAAGTCAGCAGGGCACTGCAGGCAGCACATCTACCTCAGAATGTAAAAGAGTTCATGGAAATGATGGCAGAGCACCTACAACACACAATATAAGTGAACCCAAGCAGGCAAGCAGTGGTTTTACAGTCACACACTTGCCCTCTCAGTGGCCAGCATTTCCAGAAAATGACATTCAAAAGTAGAGCCTGACAACAAAAAGAGTGACATTAACAGCTATGTGGTTTCAAAGCTCATGCTCAGTACTTCACAAATTTCAGCCACGGGACAGCAATATTCCGGTCACTTTTGTACAGCAATCAGACCTTGGCGTAGGTCAGGGACCTGAAGTACTCACACACACCAAAATACAATGCTGCTGTCACACATGCTGAGCCACTGGACATTGATATCTTCCCACTGTTTCTAGCAAAAAAAGCAACTTACAATGTCCATCAGGTGAATTTTTCTACCATTTGGCTGCAGCATCACATACTTGGACCTGTGTGAAAGGTGCTTCTGCAGAGTGTGGTGCCAGTAAATAAACACCAACCCAGCTGGTGAGCAGGGGTGTCCCTCTGCTTTACCACAACTCTGAACAGGCTCTGAACAGATTCTAGCAATTTGCCCATTTTTTTACAGAAAACATGAAGGAAGAAATACAAGATAAAGTACCTTTCAACCTCCATTTCTAGCCCATGTCCCTGCATTCCTGCTGTACCATGAGATGGAAGGATGTGACAGCCCAAGCCACAGTGGAGAACAGAAAATGTTCTCCTTTGAGCACGCACCAGGCACCATGTGGGAAACATGTCGGCAAGCTCAAACAAGCAAACACACATTTGCTTTAATTTTATCTATGAAGCTTTGTACAAATCATAGTTTGGGGAGAAGCTGTTTCTATTCTAGCTTCATATGAATTTCAAATACTCCGTTTTATTTTTAAGATGACAGTTATCTACAAGTCAAAGATTTAGACAGCCTATCTTGAGCCTGAAAATACAAAATCTGTTGAAAGCAGAATTGGCTAGGCCAGCTCTGAAACTACCAGCACAGAGGATACACTTTAATTAGAAGGTTTTTCACCAGCAAGTTCTTATAGACAGCAAGTACCTGTCTAAAAAATTACATAAGAAGAAAAGCTGCCAAAACTTTTCATCAGACATGACATGGAACAAAGGGGAAGGTGTTTGAAAAAGGTATGGCTGCTAATTCTTTAACCAAACATAAAACAGACATTGCTAGAGGAAATATCTCTGTAAAAATTGACCCCACCTTCGTAGTTGGCCTTCACTCAACTTGTGTTTTTATTTACTTGCTTCCCTGCACAGATGTTATAAATGAGAATGTCTAATGAAAGCTACTGGGGAGCTACTTTATGTAATCAGCTCAATGAGAAGCAATTTCTCCCTTTTCTTATCTTCTCCACCTATAATAGAACAACAAAACTGTAACTCTAACTATACAAACCATTGTGAGAGCAAGCCAGCCATTCTTATACTGATTTATTGCATTTTACAGCAAAGGATGCCCTTTGGCAGTTCATCCCTCGGAGCAAACACCGAGTCCCCCACACACGTACATGCGAAATCCTTCTTAACCTTTAAAAGGCTTAGAGCACAGGAATTTAAATGGTTACCAACAGCATTACAACACAAAGTGAAATCATTTTGCTCCATCTGTGTATCAGACTATAATTGCGAAGGAAGCTGCAAAAGCAGATCTTTTTATGGGAAGTCTGGAGCAAAACCACCAAACAGTTATGGATATCTATGTCTGACTGAATGCTGCTTCTGATCCACTTCCCAAGCATTAGCCGTATCTCCAATTAATTTTTGGGTTCACTAGTCAATGCAGGATACAGGAATAGAAGACATTATAAAATGCAATTAAAATTATAAAACCTTTCTGAAATCCCAAACCAACCTTTTGTCTTGCTCTCATCTATGGAATATAGATAACATCAAACAGCCCACGACATCTCAAGCAGGTAGCGAAAACCTACATCTAACCCTTTTTGAAAATAAATTTAAATGCTCATTTTTTCAGGAAACTAAGTCTCAGCACCAATTAATGAATGAATTCTCTAACATTGCTGAACTCCCATCTGCCTGCAGAGATAAAGTCTGCACAGCAATGGCTGCTGCACCAATGCACAATGAGGTGAGCACGCAGCATCACGAGGCGCTCCATCCCCTCGGCACGCGTGGGATGCCAGGTGCAGAGCAGCCTCTGGAGCTCCCTGGGTAACGTCGAGGCTGTTCTAGGGGGAAGCTGGCTACTTACTGCCTTTTGAGGCTGACTGCTGGATTCAGTGTGACATCCAGTGTAAAACTGCTATAATTGCTCAGTCATAACCACTATCTGCAACAGCACTGCTCCATGATGATGGACTTTCACTTCTGATACTCGCTGAAGCTTCTGCTTCGGACTGTGGGATCACTGCCCACCACTTCACCAAGGTCAAATCCTTCCTACTCTTTTGCAAGCTCCCCCAAGGTCCCACGACATTGGCACACAAGCAGGGACTCACTGTAGGATCACTGCCCACACAGAAAGTGCAGCGAGCAAACAGCCTTTGCATCCGCGAGATCCATCAAACACTTGCCTCATGCTGATCCCACCAGCACTCACTGAACCACCCCTTCTCCAAGTCACTGTCACATTCACATTGCCCACTTCCCCAAAGAATATAAAAATACACTTGTTAGAATCCAGCCAAGTTTCAACAAATCATTTTCCTGGTAGATGATATCAATGCCTTTTATTTAAATAGATGCAGTATAAATAGGCTTTCTAATGAGAAAATAGTTTGAGGGGGTTTATGTGATACACTAACAAAAAAATTATTACTTGATCTAGTCTGCAACTCCTTAAATGTTAGTAAGAATTAATTTTAAGAAATAAAGGAAATATCAAATCAAATGTGACATCTTCTATAAGCAACCATTTAATTTTTTACCTTATAAAGGGATCCCTGTAAGGTGTTAGAGCTAAAAAGCTCAGACTAATGACCAATCCTTCCCTGCTTTCATTTGCCAGAGCAATGAAATCCAGTCTTAATTGGACATACTAGCATCTTTGTGCGGTAATAAAAATGCATTTGATTTCAAGCAGAATATATATGCTTTGGCAAGTTCAGCAACAAATCACAGTTTGCATCTAGAGTAATTTTTAAGTATTTCAGTATGAAGCTGCACCTACAGAAGACTTAGAGACTTTGGGACATGCCTTGCCTCTGCCTCTCGGGTGTCTTTACTTCCACAAGGTTGCACTTCACTGCACGGTTGACTGAGCAAAGGCTTGTGAAGTTGTCCCTTGGGTGTTCCCTCATCTCTGATCATGCTTGTCTAATCATTTCTCTTTTTTCTGAGATACCCATGTTCTCTATCTTTCTGTCATAAGGAGAACGAAAAGCCTCCCCCTTAAAAGAAAAAACGGGAAAAAAACCAAAGAAAAACATTACACACAACTTTCAAGGTTACTAGAACTGCTATATAATTAATAGCTATGGGTATTCTTCCCAACAATGGCTTACTGAATAAAAAATCACCTCACTTTAAGTGTTGACTTTTAAGAAACTTTCAACATTTCACCGTTGTGTGAACTCCTTGAAAATAAAAGATTTAATATCTTTCTTTACATAACGTTTATACACCATACATTTGTGTAGCATATGTAGTTTCTATAATTGTTCTGCATTTTTATCTGTGCTGTTGTTTGAACAGATCTTTAATGTATTTCAGACAATGTGAGAATTAACTACAAACAGGCAGAAAAACAAGCTTTGAAATGAGAACTGTCATCTCCCAGTTCAGCAAAAAGAGATAATACCCACTGACCTTACTACAGTAGCTTTTCAATGTGGAGAGCATATTATATTCTAGAATTTCCCAGACAAACTTGTACACATGCAGTACAGGTAACCCACCTGGACAGGAAGTCTAACACATCAGACTATGATTATTTCACTGTATAGGAACAGGTCATCTGCCCAATTCAGTGGCTATACCAAGGATTTCCAGGTGTCCTGGGCAAACATCCCAGAGGCTCAAGTTCCAGCAAGATTTATGTATTAAAAAAAGACATTGAAAATTCTATGTACAGTAGGCCTTATTATGGATGTTTTTTTAAAGAAAGGGCAGAACTTTTTCTAATAATAAATGTTTAATCACTGTTTTATTTCTGTTTCTAACTTATAAATTTGTTTTACAAGTGTAAAGTGGATTTTTGGGAAGCAGCTCTATAAATTCTTATTAATATTACTGTTCTACTATATTAATGATTCCAATGTATTTTGATTTTTGGCAATGGTACTTTTGTTCTATATCAGAGTTATACCTCCAGTTACAAGCTAATAATCCATAAACCTGTCCAGTATTTGCAGTTTTATAAACCATTTTTAAAGTCAACAGAAAAGTGTTCCCCGATAGAAGCAGCTCTCCTGGACCAGCTGGACCTGGCTCAAAAGTGCACAGAAGTCCATGACCCCCCAGTGTGATCTGTGAGAAGTGGATGTAAAATGAAGCAGAATTCTTTCAGAATCCTTTCAGCCTTCTTGGCTCAAAATTATTACCAAAAACCAGGTGCAGAAAGCTGTGAGCTGCTGCAGAACTGGGAAGAAGCTGGACCCTACCATGGTGGTGATGCACTACAGCGGAACAGCTTCCTCGTGTCCACACGGGAAGGAAACTCCAGCCAGCAGAGCTCTGTGTCCACAGGTCACTTTGTCCTCCTCCCTCCCTGACTTCCTTCATCTCATCCCCTTCATTTTGCTGCACACACAAACTGACACATCAATAGAAAGGTCTCTCTCATTTGAGCAAAACCTTGATGTTATCCTGAAGACTTGATCTCAGAGATCTGGAGTCTCAAAACTCAGTCAATTATATTTATAATAGCAACCTTTTTTTTGAAGTAAGAAAACATACAGTTCTGACTGTTCACTACATTTGCAGCTTATCAAACACAGCATGATTAGTTTTGATCTTCTAGCAGAGATCACACCAGCAGATTGCATTAAAAAACCCAACAGCATCATTCCACTAGTGGTTTGTCATTCCATTACTCTGAACAGGAAGGCTTTGCTGCAGCCCTACATGGAAACCTACATTTCAGAACAGAAACTCCTTCCAAGAGGACAGCAATAAAAAGTTACCACCTACTTAAAGAATTATTTATTGAATCAAGTATAGTAGTTATATTTTGCCACAGATAGATTCTGATCAGACTACAAATGGCCCTGGGATAAATCTGTATTTTAAAAAATTATCTTTTGCAATGGCTGATATGCATGTAACAAAGCCAGAGGACTTGGCACAGTAGGTGGTGACATTAAAAACTAACTCCTGTTGTTATTAGGTTCCTTTTTTAAAAAACAAAAAATTCCATCTGCTCAGCACAATACACAGAGCTTAACTCCTGAGAGTAAGAAGTAAAATAGCAATTATGGTGGCTTTGGACTAAGAATCTCTTGATAATTACCTCTAGTAGATTCTATGCATACTTTGCACAGCGCTCTGTGCATTTCTCATTTATTTGGATAATACAAGTACACTGCAGCTGCTGAACAGTTTGATCCTACTATTATTTTGGTACACAGGACCTTAAAACAGACCAAAACAACCACTGTGAACAGAATTCAAAATGACAGAGACCTGCTGAGGTCACTAAGGTTTACATGGAAGAAGCATCTGCCTGTGGTCAAGTACACTGATGAAAAGGTTGTGCGCTCCCCCTCACAACTATTCATGGTGACAGCAGAGGCACAATTCCCACTCAAGGTCAGGGAACAATCCACAGGCAAACAAAGCTGCACTGACATCCAGGGCGAGTGGCCATGCCTGGGCAGAGGAGAGAGTCCTTAGCAGCTCAGTCAGACATTCACCGTATGGTTTCACAGAACACAGACATCTAAAAGCACCCAGAAAAAAGGGGTCTGGGGGTGCAGGTTGGCAGCAGATTCCACGTGAGTCAGCAGAGTGTCCTGGCAGCCAGGAGGGCACCCACACCCTGGGGTCAAACACGGGATAAGCAGCCTGGAAATGAAGCAGTTCTGGCGCTGCCTTCAGCAGAGGAGCTCTCTCACCTGCAGCACCAGGGGCACTTCTGGGCCCCACCACTGAAGGAGGGTGTAAAGGTCCTTGAGCGTGCCCAGCTGAGGGCAATAAATCTGGCCATAAATCTGATCTGGCTATTGATAAATGATACTTGGCACTCCAGATGCTGTGAAAATGTGTCCAGAGTAGTTCATTGCTCTCCTGCAATCCATCATTCATTCATTCCTGGGATTAATTTACTTAACTCCACTACAACATGGTTCTTATTTTAACATTTCAGAAAGTTTTATCTAACTGCATTCTGGAGTATCAGCTTTACTGCAGTGTATATACCTCATTTCTGTTCAATTCAGCTACCTCAGAGACCAGTGTTATAGGAGAAAGAAAAGATGGTTTGGAAAGATGTTGTTCATACTTTTTGTGGCAAGGAAACCACGTGTGGCTTGTATATGTGATGCAACCAGCTCAGCAAGACAAGCTTTGTTCCAAAAGCAGATGACAACTGAGTTACCTATTTTATAAATGTAAGATTTCATTGCTTTAATGACTTACTTATGACATTTACATTTCTTCGCTATCTTGTAGTGAAGCTTAGCATAAGAGATTAAGGGATGCTTATAAAATATTTTGGCCAGTTATGCACCCAGAAAAGTATTCTAAATCGCCTATGACACATAGATGGAATTAGACAATATATTTCTTCTAAGTCGTAAGGCTGTTTAGAGATGTGGTTGAATAAACACATCAAAACACAGAGTTGCTCAGGAGCTGAGCTGGGAAGGTCAGGAGAGAACTCTTAAAGTCTGTGACTTCTTTCTCCTTGGAGAAAAGACAAACCATGGCAAACCATGGAGCATGGGCAAGGAGAAGGAGACAACAGAAGTTGTAGAAATAGATTCATTTGTCAAAAAAAAAAGAAACTGAAAAAGAATGTTTCCAAACTACATTATAAATTCAATCATTAGCATTAATTTATCCCTTACCTACCAGGCTTCTGCATGCACCATCGATCCTGGACTTCAGGACAGATAGATTCCATGTACATCAAATTTTGCAAAGGATGTAAGGAATAAAAACCGTATTTATGGATACACAAGATGCTCAGAAAAACTACTAATCAAGAACACAAAAAACCTGTTAACTAAACAAACCCCAGGTTCAGGCCTGCACTTTGGAATAGGAGCAACTATGGAGCAAGTGCACTGCTGCAGAAAAGCTTGTTCTACATTCACAGAATCTGAACTTCACTATTCTGCAAAATAGAAATTCTGATTTAGTCAATTCCTTGCTCTCAATTGGGGTTTTTAGCATCTACAAAGCATGGCAAGCTTTTTTCCCACCTGCTAAACAAACTATTTTTCGTTTTTAATGTGGGTAGCTGTTTCTATTTTCTGCTTGATAGCCCGTTCTGGTTCTTTAAGCCACACAAAGAACCCCCTGCAGAAAAACCACATGCTCACATTCCATCCATACTCCAGGTGACAGGGGCACTACAGTGACCATCCCTCTGCTACCACTGAGGGAAGTGAACCTCTGCACCTTCAGAGACCAGCACATTTCTATTACAAGCTTGAGTTCAAAAGGTGAGGTTTGTAAAAACATCAGGCCAGGTGCACAGGATGACACACTGCTTGGCACATTACATAAACACTTCTTGACATATTGGATATGCTAAAAGAGCTGTGCTGTGCAATGATCATCTTGAGAAAACTTGTAAGCAAAGGTGATATGGTAAATAAAATCTGGAGAGAAAACCACTGTGAATCACTAACAACTCCACTTGAACCTCAGAGAGGACTCGTGAAAAAGGTTTGTTGGTTAGGTAGGTAAATATAAATTATGGACTATTTTGTATTCTGTTAAGATGCTCAAGTGCCTCAAGACATTTCTCTTTGCCAGTCACTTCTATTTCAGATCACCAGTCTATAAAAAGAAGGAATATATAGGAGCGTACATGCCGCAAGAGCTCGCGTCTATATAAATATCCTGCTGAAGAAAATTGCCCACTCCCGATCATCTCATGCAAAGACACACAAGGAAAGCCAGGAGTTTGCAAGAAACCTGCTGCAGTACTGAACTCTGTTTTAAATCCCTTTGAAGTAAGTTGTATGCTCTACATACATAGGCAGAGATACAAATATGAGACACAGTCACCAGTTCTCCATCCAGTGACCTCTTGTAACACTGCCAGGTCTCTGACTTACCCCGAAAAATGCCATGGAGCACGCTCCTCACCAGCCCACCACCAACCTCACAGCTACGAGTTTCAAGTAATAAACCAGCTAAACCAAGCCATGATGGAGACTATGTTGAAAATAACACAAGGTCTTGAACTGAAGTAATTTTCATGACTGCATTTTTTGGTGTTCTCAGCTTTCTCCACAGTGCTGGACAGATTTTTCCTGGGGCACGGAATGGTCTTTTCCTCAAAAATGCTAAATCAAGCCAGCTCTCAACAGTGCTGAACTCTGACACAGCCATGTGGACTGTCAGCTAAGCCAACACGGAAGAATGATCCCACCACAGTATGGAATGAGCCATAAATATAAATTTTGTTTCCTTGCAGAATTTAAACCAGTGGTTTTTATATTTTACTATTTTAAGTGTTCTGCTTTTGGCAGATAAATGAAATTAAATATAAAATAAAAATTCTTTAAAAAACCAAATCCACAACATAATAAGCAAACAAACAAACCAAAACAAAAACAAAACAAAGAGAAAAAAAAAAATCAAAAACAAAATCCCCACCAAACCACAAATACTACCAACAAACAAAAAACCTTTGTATTTCAAGGCATGAAGCAGACAAGTAACCATATCCCTGGACTAAGGCTGTCTTCTGGAAAGATATTTTCTGTAACATCCTGAATGCTCTCCAACACTGTTTATGAACTCCCCCATTACTGAAATGGATGAGGACACTGCAAAAGGGTAACTGAAAAAACTGTAAAAGAAAGAGTTTATTTCTTTCCAGTTGTGAATCCCAAACAACAGAATCATTACACATCTTTTGCCAAGCTGATGCATTGTTTTATTATGTGCAGTAAACCCTATCCTGGTCACATCAAGGCAATTCTTAAATGACTTGTCTGTGTAGCTACTGACCTAGGGCATTTTACTTAACTTGCACAAGGAGGGTGTTTTTTGGAGAATGCTGAAAAGACAGAGGGAGCTTTACTAATTGCTGTAATTACATGCTCGGGGTAATTTAGCTGAAAATGAGCCGTGTAGTGTTTTCATGTGGCTCCAATATTGCTATGTCTCACAGTTCGGGGAGAAGCAGGAAGTCACAAGGAACCTACAAATTAGACAAATTGGATCAAAACTAAGAAAACCATCTGCAGATTTACCTGTGACAACCTGTCTGCCCGACACACAGGCAGCGATGAAGCAAACAAGCAAAGCACGGGCATATGCTGCTCAGGAGACAGCAGTAAGACAGCACAGCGGAAAGCAAATTTTACTGCTATGTCCTGTTCCTAAGTACCACCAAAATGTTTTCATATTTCATCACTGAGAGCATGAACTGAGTATTAACACAGTGCCACAAGTTAGAAGCAGGGATGAGGCTTTAACCACCCACCTCTACTGCCCAGGCAGGAAACAGATTCAGAATATTATGAGGATGTCCTTTTTGTAACAAAAATTATTGCATCTCTACACTTAGAATTTTCTTACAATTCTTGACATAAATACTGGCAGATGTTGTTACCTTTGGTGCAGAGACATTAGTCTTTGGCAGGTTGCAAACTTGGAAGTTAAATGAGAACACTGCAGAATCATGGGAATATCAGCACTGGGAAACAGACTCACATAAATTCTCTAAAATTAATTGCAAACTTTTTGAGTTACTAGAACTGGGAGGGGTTTTGACAGCTGATTATTGAGTTCTCATGTTGGACAATGTCCTGGAAGACCATCCAGAGATCTGACTTCTGCCAGCTCAATTTATACCAGCAAATATTTCTGCAGCCTGTGACAAAAGCAAATCCTACACTACATCCAAAATGTTCATTCACATATGTTTTTTCAGTGGTAGGACAAGATCTTTACACTAGCCTTAACAGAACAGGAATATTTTTATAGTGAGTTTAGTCAGGCATCTCATCATTTGCTTACCTATTTTAAGGACTATAAGTGAATTTTTTAAGAATGGAGCTTTTTTTAAACCTTCATCTCTGACCAAAGCCCTTTTGATGCATTCCCAGTCACAAAAACTTCAACATAGCTCGTGGGCTACAAGGTGGCCCTTTTCAGGTAAAGGATTGTTCAGATTCATGCCACTAAAACTTTTCCACAGACTTCATTATAATTTTTGGCCAACAAGACAGATAAGTCTACTGAATGGCCAATGAGATCTGTTAAGAAGTTCCACAGAGAGAACAGATGTGTCTTTTGTTTGAGGTCTAGGACTCCAGTGTTCGTACTGATCATGCCAACAGCTGTGTGAGGAAACTCTCGCTTTCTCAACACTGTATAAAGGTTAAACTCTGGCTTTTTGAAAACTGGACTATTTTAGTAGATGTTTAACACAAGACCAAAAGCCAACAGTCTCATCCCAAGTGTTAGCACTGCCCAGTCAGGGCACCTGACTGCAGATCTGCAAGGCAGGAGGAGAACAGCAGAGGCTGGACAAGAGCTCCAGGACAAACCCAGCAGGGAGATTAAAACACACAGCTTGGAGTAACTCACTGGGCAAGAGGATTGTCATAGGAAGCAACTGCAGGCCATTTTAAGCAGTGGTCCATCAGAAAACTACCACTGAAAGCATAAAAAAAAAGAATTATCTGAATATTAATGACAGTCAGAGAGAAGTTCTTACTTAAGGAGCTTTCTGTTTTTCAACCAGCTATAAAAGAATGTACCAAAGGTAGGAGAAAGCCATTATCATTTTGTACCACTTTTATAGACTTGGCACAAATCAAGACCATCTCTGTGAGGCACTGCTAAGATTTCACCTATAAAACTGTCTGCCATTTCAAAACACTGGCAGAAGTGTCAGACAAAAGGACACTTAAAGAACAGAAAATTACTTAAATGGCTAAAGAAATTAAATTATGACGAATATATTGAAGAAGCACATTTATACTTTTGTAGATAATAAAAAGGCCAAGGGAGAACTAAAATTTGATTAACTGCTTTTTGTATCTCAGTGTGTCTTATGCACTACACTGCAGAAGCAAATGGAGCTTCTCTGAGTGTTTTCTGATCATTATCAAAGCTACAAAATACAACTGTCAAGAAAAAACAATTCTGGCTACTCAGAGAAAAATTATTTCAAGCAGTATATTCAGCAATGAAAAGACAAAAAAAGCTTTTCTATAATAAACAGAGAAAAGAAGGTAATATAAATCTTCCACTATTAATTTCACTGCAATCATATTCAAAGTAGCAGCTAATAAAACTTTACAACACTGAATTAAATTCTAGTAGATTACTGGATTTTCTTTGTGCTTCAGTAATCAAGTACACTATGATACTTCAGTTGCTAAATTCCTATTATTCTCTGCACTTGCTTCAAAACACTGAGACTTCTGCTTGGCATTGTGATTATTTATCCATTTACCTCCTCACACATTCTGCATTTTTTAAATTATATTAGGTATATCCAGAGCCCGTGGACACAGGGAGCTTAGGAAGTGCCACAGCCTAGGAAGTTTTCACATCACCTTGCACATGAGGAGAGAGGGAAAGGAAGGAAGTTCAAAAGCTAATTTGGAGCAATTTTGTGCCATGCTAGAATGACGTTTCAGGGTTTTCATGGAGTCAAACAAAGGACACAGAGTTTTCTCTACTGTTGCTGTTAACAAATACTCACATATATGCAGACTACCTTTACTTGACATATCCTGCAAAGCCTAATGGAATAGTGAGCTGACCTGAGTGGAATTTGATGGTCCAAGCTGCTTTTTGAAGGTTGATTTGGGGTTTTTTTTCCCCCTCAGAGATTGTATCATCTTCATCCATAACTTTTGTAGTACTTGTAAGATTACCATTTAAAAATATACTTGGATTAAGTTATTAATAAAATATCAGATTTAGGGTATAGTCTTGCACATTTTTTCCCACCTTTTTAATTTCATGTCCTAGAGTCTAAATATTTAAAATATGAACTCTTCTTCCATGGTACTGCAATTCTGCACTTTTTGCCACAGGATATGTAAATAAGTCCCACTTTATACCACTGTACAAAAGTCACATCTAACTTTGTCTTGCACATTGAATTTTAAAGAAAGTTTTCCAGACAATTTAAGGATCTTCAGAATTCAAAAGGAAAAAGTATATTAAAAAACCTTCAAATGAAATACATAAATAAGCAAATACCCCAGGACTCAAAAATCTTGATCAAAGTCACCTGCAATCCACTGTATTTACAATCCTGGTTTATAGAAAACCATTTTCAGAGAAAACTCCTGTTTTAAAGGCAAAGGGAGAAAAGTCTTGTTTCAGACAAGAGTAGGAAGTGAATGCAAATACCTTATCCCAGACAGTTGCATGATTCTTCTTTTATGCAGATTTGCAGCACTCACCATATTTCAATCCTCATTTTGTTGTGCTGTCTCTTATTGAAAGCACATCATCCTTGAAAATGCTCAGAGCAGTAAACCAGGACAACTGTAATACTTGATCATTCCTATATCATAATGTCAGTATAAACAGAATAGCAAAAAGATAAAATACATTCAGCTCTTATGTTAAAATCTAAGGAAGGTGTTGCCATCTGTACCAACTACTAAGACAAATCCAGATAAAGACCTCAAAGCAAGGCAATATTTTTTCACTTTAAATGCTGAACACTTTCCCACACCAATTCTGAATTAGTTGCAAGTGATATGACAGCTTCCTCTGTCCTTCCACTTTCATTCCTTACTGATGTTTGTCAGTGTTTGCTCTTCCTGAGCAGGATGCAAAGATGGAGGCAGCGATCCTTCAGTGGTGCCCAGTGCCAGGACCAGAAGAGGGGCACGAACTGAAGCACAGGGAGCTCCCTCACATCAAGGAACACATTTTCACTGGGAGGGTGACTCAGCACGGGCACAGGTCACCCAGGGAGGCTGGGGAGTCTCCATCCTTGGGGATATTCTGAAGCTGTTTGGACGTGGTCCTGAGCACCCTGGTCTAGCTGAGCCTGGAGTTTGGGCCAGGTGACCTCCAGAGGTTCCTTCCAACACATTCTGAGATTTATTTTGCTGATCCAAGAAATTCTTCCAATACCCGTGTGCATCTCCATGACTGTTCCCTGGCTAATGGTGCAACAGTATTGAAATAATGAAACTGCAGCTGATGAAAGCCATATTAAGAGACCAGAATAGGAAGCAGTCCCCTGTAGAGCAACCTCAGCCCATGGGCACCTTATTATTAGAGCAAATTAGGCTAAGAGCAGAACTGCAGGAAACAGTGACTTATCCAGGGCTGTTAGCCTGTCAATAATAGGGTAAAATACATTTGTTCTGAGATGTATGTGTCAAAGGCTATTTCCTCAAAGTATCTAATGAATAAAAGGGTAGGACAGTGCTGTCATTTCAGCTTGGATCAAAACTCACTTTTTATGTACCTTACAGGATTCTTCAGAAATGTAAGCGTCAACAATATTTTGTTATCTAATAAATGAGGCATCTTCATTAATTTAACTGAACAGTGCAGAGATCTAAAGAAAGAGATAGTACTCATAGAGAGTATAATCTTTTCCAAAAGTATCTTTTATATGCTGATGGTCATGCTCCTGCCATGTATAAAACTATGTAAATGACCATGTTATAACCTAAATTTCTTATTTGACATCTAAATCAGATGCAAATTAATTAGAACTACCAATTATTTTTATAAGAGTAACCGCAGATTAAAAAACACTGCTGAAAAAATTATTCTGTAAGTAAGCTGCAGCCACAAGAAAAGACTGATATAATGCATCCGGAGTGCTTCTCATTTACACACCTGAATTATAAAGAAATGTTCTACATTTCCCCTTGGGGAAGAGGTGAAATATGCTCCACTGAGCCGGAAACTCACTGCTCTTGATTTTTCTGCCTCAGGTTGACTTAGATATTCCCCCTGTAAATCTGGCAGACTCATCGTGGGAAGTTCCAAATACAAAATATTCGCATTTGTTGATGTCATGTCAAAGTCATGCTTTTTTTTCCACAGGTGTGTATATACATATATATTTTTTTACACGCACACACACACACTCCAGTAACATTTCACTCTGCCTTCATCCCCGTTTCCCTACAAGGAGGTTCAGCAAGGGCCAGGGAGTGCAGCATGCTGAGCTTCCAGGAACCATTCCAGAGCCCCAGACATGGAGTTCAGCCTGAGCAGAGGGAGGGGAGCAGCTCCTCAAGCACCTGCCTGCCCTCGCTGTGCACAGCACGACTTCCACTCCCACCTCCCACGGCCCTTCCAGCACAGCTGGCCCAGCTGCTTCTCCACCAAAGCAGCTTTGCCCACAGCCTTGGAAAGAGACCAATTTCTCACTCTTTTATTCTTGGCTCTCTCTCACGCTTTGGTAATGCTGACTGAGGTGCAGACCTGCACAGCACATCTCTCACAGGCCAAGACCCAAAATAGTCCAGGCCTTGTTCCAGGTTGCACCAAAGTCCTTAAAAGGTTTGGCCTTGTTCAGCACTTCATCACTTCGCTTTGACGCATATGCCAGACTTCAAAAAGTCACCACTAGTCAGCATCACATGTCCAGACAAACAGATGTAACCTATATTGTCACCAGGACCGTCTGGAAGAAAGAACGAATGGTGCCAAGCCCTCTTTCTACTACTTCAAGACATCCTCTGACTTGTGAACAAAGCTCATCAAAACAGCACACAACTTCCCTACACTGGTAAACTATTTCTCAAGGCAACTGTCACATTCTTAGGATATGATTTTCCTTGTGACTTCAGTTTTTATTGCTTGTAGGTTGGTCTACAGTATTTCTGTACCAAGTAACAAGGAAATTTTGTAATGTTCCAAAGGATAAAACTCAGGGAAGGTTCTGTTATACACAAAAACCCTCCACCATGTAAAATCTTGAGCAGAGAAGACAAAATTAACAGTATCATACCTACCCACAAAAGAAAATTCATTAGAAGAGTTATCCTTCTCAGTATCTGTTTTACAGACACAAAATTCAGGCATAAATTATCACAAATATGCAAGGCCATATATAAATCCAGCACAGTATTGTAACTACTACAACTAATGCATGTAACCTACAGTTCTTGTGCAGCTGTAACATATTGTCTCTAAACCCATTGTCTCTTACTCTACTAACAATTGTTCATTTATCCCTCTACTGAAAAGGTAAAAAAAAGAATATATAAATCTTGCATCTGAAAGCTTAAAAATTATAGCACAGCCTTCCCCTATCCAAGGTCCTGCTTTTCTCCCTAAATCACTTTGAATTCTAGACAGTCTGGCTACATTGCCAACACATCAATTCTACTTTGTGTGGCTTGATTGCTAGATTTATTAAAGTCCATATAATTATGTACAAACCTTTTAGTCTGAAACCCATATTCTGGAAGTGCAGGAGCAAGCAAGACTGAAACTCTTAGAAGTTAACCATTAGTAAAGCAAATATATTATTTTAGATCTATAAAACATTTATACAGAGCAGGCTACATTTAACCTTATGGAGCAAAATGGACCATGAAGTACAAAGCAAAGATCAGTCTTCCATGAAGTTATAAATGAGGCTAAAATACAGACAGACATACTGACTCCTGGAAGAGCCAAATTTAGTCAATTATGAGTCTTGGGTAGACTAGAATAGTAACTCATTTTTCTGCTAGAAGTAGCTAATTGCAGATTCAGAACAAAGTTCAGCAAGCTGTGCAATTACCAAAATACAGACAAATTGAATGACAGGTGTAATTTCAATTGTTATGCACTTATCAGAGTGCCAGAAAGATCAAGGAAAGCTGGTCTTGCCACGTGTAGAACTGCTCAGAGATAGTTCCATTCTCAGTAAACACTCATTAGTAGCATTTTGGCCACCAATGACAGAGTTTGGCCAAAAGAGATACTGCTTAAAATAAGAGTTAATTTGGTGTTAATGAGTGTTGCATTTGACAGATTTTGTCTGGACCAGAAAGTGAACACTAGTTTATTAAAGAAGCTATACAATTTTTTGTATTATTTCTTTCTTGTAACATTTACACAATTTTAGAAATTTTGTTGGCTTTTTTGTTGTTGCTATTGTTGTTTTGGTGGGTTTTTTTCATTTCAAGATTTCTCTAGGAAATCTTACAAAAGAAATTATTATACTAAAAATCCATAAAATTAGTTGCAACAAGGTGGTGGCTGCTGTCACCACTGTACTTTTAATGTAATTCATATTTTTCCCCTTTCAGTGGTACTTAGTGTTTTTGTGTCAACACTTTAGAACCAAAGAAGTCAGCCTGATTCCCTTTTAATCAATTAAAACTGGTAAGTTTTAAATTAGTTTTAAATTGCTTTTAAAATAGTTTGTTGTTTCTCTAATGAACAAAGCAGTCACCTCCTTTTGATACATCTTTACTAGCTTTTTTTAATAATGTGAACTTCTATCTCATCATCCAGAAAAGGAAGGACAGAAACAACCCTGCGAATTTTATAGCCCTGACAAATCCCCCCTGCACAAACCCACAGACCTTATGGAAAAGAGTATGTCCCAGAAACTTCTCAGAAGTTATAAAAAGAAACAGATAAACTTTCGTTGTTCTAAATGAGACTGAATGGTTTACATGTAGTGCTTTTAAACCATCATCTTATTCTCACTGTTCAGCTAGAACAATGAAGGTACCACAAATTTACAGTATTTTAATTGGGGTAAACAGGCTGTCTCAGCCTAAGGCTTTCTTTACTGAGTCTTCTGGATACCACTCAAAATGCATTGAAAGCTGTTTTGTTGGGTTTATCAAATTAAGGATGTGAACAGCATTGTAAACATGGAGAAAAAGGAGGACAAGCTGAAGCAGAACCAGGCTCCCACTTTGCTCCCAGCATATAAAAGCATCCACAGCCTCTTACAATGAGCATTTTCCTGTATCGTATGTTGAAGATAAATGTACATACAACACAATCTAACCTTGAAAAAACATGCTTTTAAAGTGGTATAAAAGCTACTCTTGGTAAACATTTATTGCAGAAATAAATATTGTGTATTTGTAGATAAGGTCAACAATATTAAGATACTTCGCATATCGCTGAACTAGTGTGCTGCTCACTCCCAAAATGTATCACCTGCCATGAATTAAATTAAATCACCAATCATGATGTGATGTGAAAAGTTCATCCCAGGATGCGTTGGTCGTGTCTGCAGCACAGCTGTAGAAATGTTTGTGCCGGTGGACAAAGCACCAGTGAACACACAGCTGAAACGCCGTTGTGCACAATTCTTGTTACCCACACTCAGGAAAGACACCTGAAACTGTACCAGGCTAGAGAAGGGTCCCAGGAACAACAGGGTACACCAAGAAACCACGGCACCGCCCGGCTTAGCCCAGCAAAGAGAAGGTTGGCAGAGACACTCCAGTCTGCTGTGTGACGGGGATGGGAGAGGAGAATGACCAAAGTGTAAGAGCTGTCTGAATTTAGGAATGCTGCCTATGGAGCCACAGTCTGGATGAGATAGCCCTGAATAGCTTCAAAAACTGTGCAAGGGTTCTAACCCTGAAAATAGAGCGTATCACACATCAGCCTTTTGAAAGGAATATTGTGTGCCCCAAGCAACATTTATTAAAATATTTGCATAGTTTATGAGAGGAATTTTGTTATGCAGTTCTTGAGATGGAAGCAGAGTGGAGTTTTTGAACAGGAAAGGAAATTTGGTGATAATATTAAGGTCAAAATGTAAAGAGCTAATTTTGCAAAGAGGTTCTTTCATTGTAAATCACTGCCACTTGGAAACAAGGTTATATTGACCATGAGTATAAATGGCCATACTGCAAAGGTTTTCCAAACCAACCAAAACACTTTTTTCCTCATGTGAATAGAAAAACTACAAAGATGCTGTCAGCTTCTCTGAACATTCAGTAGCAGGCAACATTACAGGACAGCTGTATATGTATGTGTAGCACTATGCTGGGCTCTTATGCTTAAGATTTCAAACCAGATGGGCATCATCTAATACTCAAATATTAGAATTTTATATTTGCATTTTAAATAGATCATCTCAGTTCTGACTTAGTTTCAGACAAGTGGTGACACTGATATGAGAATTTATGGAATAGCAAAACAAAAATTAATTACAAATTCAATGAGAGGAAGACATACTAAACACAAGGCTGAAAATTTTAAAACTGTGCTCAATAACCTGAAACACAAATAAAAAGCAGAGAACTTTCATCTAAAGACAATATTTCACTATGCTTAGGAAAGTGCTTAAAATCATAGAATATGCTGACTTAGAAGGGACCCACAAGGATCCTCCAGTCCTGGTCCCAGCCCTGCACAGGACAGCCCCAATAGTCGCACCCTGGGAGCATTGTCCAACTTCCCGAGCTCTTGTCAGCCTTGGTGCCGTGACCGCTTCCCTGGGGAGCTGTGCCAGTGCCCAACCACTCTCCTCTGGGTTAGATTATGTAATATCCAGCCTAAACCTCCCCTGACACCACCAGGGCATCCCCCTTGCCCTTTTTGAAACCTTGGACATTAGTCAGCTTCTAGTGAACTGTACTTCTTCAGGTTCCTGAGACCTTTCAAAAACCACCGAGGCCTCAGCCAGCTCCTTGAGTACTCTTGCGTGAATCCCATCAGGTCCCATAGACTTACAGGGATCGAAGTGTTCTTGATGAAACCAAAAGTGAATTAAATGTTGGACAGAAACAGATGATAAAATAAGATCTAATTGCATTCTACTCCACCAGAAAACAGCAGATAGAGCTTAGAGAAAATCAAGACAAACCTTTTGATTCTTCCATAAGTGTTTCAAGTTTGCTTCCTTCCTCCTCCAAAGTAAATACCCTTAAGCTGAAATCATGCACAGATTATATTCACAAATGGACTGTTAGTCATCTACAGATTTCTGTCCAAGTTCAAGAATGGCAGAAGCCTGATAATTCATCTCTAAAAATTTGTGTTTTACAAGTTGCCTTCATTTTAAGCAGTGAAGACATCTGCTTGTACAAAGTGATTCACCCAGCACCCTTTTGCATGCCTTTTCTCTCAGACAGCATTATTGGTTTTCTTTGCATTTAACACAATGTTAAGAAACATGAGAATTTTTCTAAATTTGTTAAGCACATTTGAAGGAGTCTATGTTTCATTAAGACAGCATCCTGAGCCAACACTAGCATCACTCAGCTTCCACAGTAATTTCTGAGTCACTAGGAAATATAGACACTACAAGCAGCTAAATGCTGTACTCTAACAACTGCTGGAGTGCAAGGCCACAGCTTGGACACTCAGTAAATGTCCTAGCAGAAATGTGAGGGAAGCAGCAAGCAGAGGAAGTTTTCCAAACTTTCTTATAATAATCAACCAAAATCATTCCTAGTACCAACACACTGACACATGAGAATTGTAAGATCCAAAGGCAAAAGGTCTCATTTTACTGATATGCCAGAATCAATAGCTAAACTTGTTTTTTAACAATCAAAAACTGTCTGCCCACCAATTGATAACAGATAAGATGTTGTATCTTCTTTTAACTCAGATGTCTGTGGTCTAGATCAGTGCTGTGGCAAAACTGGAGATGAACTAGCATCACACATTGCAGGAAAAATCCTTCAACATTTACAAAAGAAATTTTAAAATTAAGCAAATTCATTCAGCCTCTTCTAAAGCAATTATGCAACACACTATAAATTTGAGCAGTACCATCTGGTAGGAAGATGTACACTGCACATGTATCCATTATTCGCACATTTTCACACTGTACCAAGCCTCTGGGGGAATATATTTTACCATGATATTTGAATTGGAAAAGCATCATTTAAGGACTCAAATTTGAAAAGAAATAGTTTGCATTTAAATGTAGTTACAGAGTTAAAAGTTAAACTCACAATACAATGTACAAATTATATGCACATTATCTAACACAGTGGGTCAAGAAAAAAAGGGTATTCACATCACCATTTTCAACATCTAGCTTATGCAGTTTTATTTCCCACTTGGACACTGCACCAAGTCTGATGACTTAGGTCTACTGAAGGGCCTACTGCTCTTCAGTATCTGTTCAGGGAATGTGAATCCTTCATTTACGCACAAGCAAAATAACTAAAGAACTGTGAATACTAATTAGACTTTAAACCCATAGTACTGAAGCTTACTTGATTTCAAGATCTCTTTCCTTCATCGTGCAGATATGTGAAGTGGCAAGTACAAAGCCGGCCTAGGGGACAAAGACTAGAAGAGATTATAAGCATGCGTGGCAAGACAGAAGAAAAAGAAAGGCTTCCAAGGAGCATGAAAAGATCCTTTCTTCATACAGGGTTTATCAGAAAAATGGCTGCTATTACCAAGATCAAAATCCTGGGCAATTCTATTTCTCTGGATACAGCCAGGTTCCTGAGAATAACACTGGACAAGTGAGACTTATTCACCACATTCCCAAATGTATTTGTATCTAAATACACAGGATCCAGCAAATTTCAGACTGGCTGCAGTATTTCCTGAGCTGATGAAGCCACGTTCTGTAGATGCAGTTAAGCATCACTGGTGAGGTGTGTAGAGGGGAATTAGAACTTTATGTGCACCAGCTGAGGTGATCAAATTACAATAAACTACCTTTAGCAGCAGATCTAATAGGAAGATAAATAATTTTCCCTGGATCACTCAAATTATCCCCTCATTCTTTTATGTTCAGAACTCAGACGCAGAAGTGGATTAATGCGTGACTCATTTCTTATTCAGAAGTAGAGAGCAAAGGGCAGAAACAAAAAAATTTCATTTCAAAAATATAGTTTCTATTTGCAGGCAAGATGTAAACTAATTTCCAACAAAGACTTTCTTTCATAAGCTCCTTCGCTATAAAAATGAGTCTTTCTTTGTCAGCAATTCTTTTTCCTCAGTCATTGCACAAGTACAGTAGCCCAACACTCTCTTCAAAGGATCATGCTGAAATTTTGCACTGAAAACTCAAACATAAGGAATTTGGGTTCAGATAAAAATTACTTGGCTTACCTTCCTGTCTATTTTTACACTGTAGTTGAGAGGAAAAATAAGTTTTTCAAGGAACTCAATAACAGTTATATATGGCATATCTACAGCTATTTCCTATCCAGATAATTGTCCCCAAAAGCATGGAATTAAAATTAGTTTTAAATGTTTCTGGAGATAATGGATAGAGCTTTTCATCCCTGACCATTTTGCCATCATCTAATATTCAGTTTATACTGCAGAATCCTACAAAGAGTTTAAGGAACAAATCGTCAGAATCACCATGGGTTCCATCGCTATTGTAGCAGCCTCAAAGCTTGCAGCCTTCAGAGATTTTTTCCTGCCTACACTGAGAAACTGGGCAGGACCAGGTGGCAATTTTGACGGATGTTTAACTAACACTGATGTATTTATAAAGTTGCTTGTGTATTTCATCTATGAGCAACCATTACTTAAAACTAAAATGCAGAGCTTGTATTTATTAAAATAGGCCTCAGGAGTTCTTGGAGAGTCACGAAAATTGAGAAGACTGAGAATGTGTCAGAGAACCTCTAGTGACTCTAGCCTATTTCTCTACAGAAGGCTGCTTCACACTTTTTTATAGAGTAAAGAAAACTCTATGAGAGAGCTCAATCTCATCTGTTCAAGAAAGTGTAAAATACACTCTAGAGGTGTGAGAAGAACCAGTGAGAGAACTGCTGGGATTTTCTCACTGGGTGCCTTTATTTGAATGTCAGCAACTTTAATCTAGATCACTCATTATATAACAGGACCCCACAACTTCAGTGATATATTGGAAAAAGACCTTTTCAACCTGGTTTGTGTTGCTCCTCTGTTAGTTTTTAAAGCTTGCAAAGCCAACTGAGGAATAACCTGCACAAATTCATGAGTTTTATCATTAAATACCTCTTTAAAAATCAGTTAAGGTCACAGCTAAGACATGAAATGTTACTTACAATGCACATTTTGTTTGTCTAAGCATCTTTGGCAGGTAATCTCACAGTACAGTGAGCTTCCCTCATCAGCTCAGGTTTAATTGCTTCCCAACACACACTTTTCCTATTAATGCTTTTTGACAAATTCACTGCACATTAACATTCATTATTTGCTCTGTCATGCAAAATGGGCCACTATTTCTCAATCCCAGTAAGTTTTCAAAATGAACTAGTTTCTGGTTCAGACAGGTGCGGGTGCTGGCACTGCAACATTTGGGATAGTGCCGAGTACAGCTGATACGGTTACAGGTTTGCCAAGCACGGCCCCAGTCAGAGCCGTGAGCAAAGCAGGGGCTCTTCTTTACTGGGGCACCACTTGAGAAAATACTACCTGCTGTGGTTAAATAACACAAGATTAGGGATTTTTTTTTATTATTTTTTTTTAGACAGGAAGTTTTTGAGCCATCCAAGTGGAAAAGAAGAGGTTTTGAGGACTATTACTGCATAACCCTTCATCTGGGAAAGCTGAGTACAGAAATAATGGGACACTTTACCAGGAAGGTTGCTGACTGAAACCTCTCTTGCTGTTTCTTCAACTCAGGTGAAATTCCTAGAATTAGACATGCTTGCTCTGTCCTATCAGCATTCAGTTCCTACTCGATCCTAGACAAGGCTTTCAATCTGCTACTCAAAGACTTTTTCTCCAGGAAGGCTCCAGCTTCCTAGTCAGAGTATTAAACGAAGCAGAATGGCACTGAGAGACTTCTACAAGTCCACGCATCTCTGCCCCCAGCCTGGCGTTGATGCCTATTTCTGAAACAAATAGAATTCGTTCCCAATTCACTTTCCTGCACTCCAGTTGAATATTGCAGCCCTCTGGCTACTGGTCACTGATATTTAACACAAGAACACTGTGAGAACCCTTTAGGAAACTGAAGGAAAGCTTTGGAAGAGAAGGATAACTAAAGGGAGGTGATTTATCCTACATGACATGGGATACTGGTTTGGAGTTTGTAAAACTTGAAGATCCCATGAGAAATTGCACAGCCAGTCCTTTAAAGCTATGGACCCTCTTCACCTGCAATGTAAATTACACACAAAAAGCACAACTGTAGTAATGGAATTTGTGTGGTAGAAAGTTTAAGAACTAGGGTCCTAGACAAGGAAGATAAGTTTGCACTAGTTCCAAACTCTCAGCAAAAGCAAGAGTTACTAAGATGTTCTTAAAAAATCATAATTTAAACTGTAAAATAAAATCTCAACCTAAGTTGATCCTTCATCACAAGAGTTACTGCATCATTAATACTAACTCTTGGACACTCTTCATTTTGCCACATTTCTGCAGAAGGCAACCCCTGAGATACCTACAGAGCCCATAGGTAATTTTTTATGTTCTCTCAACTGCAAATTAAGCATATTTATACATATGAAAACATGCTCTTAGGTAACAGATGGGAGCTTCTGTGAGAAATATGCACATAAATTTTAGGTTTCATGTACGCTGTAGATGAAAACAAGCACACTGCCTCAGATTGAAATCTCCCAGCTGTATTGATTTTTCAGAATGGAACATGACTAGAAGTTATTCACAGATGCTCTCCTCCCGCAGCAGCAAGCTGCTCTCCCTCCTCTCATGGGAAAAGGTGCACTGAGGAGAAGAGCTACTGATGAGCTGGAGAAAAAAACTACTCTAGGCATGAACTGCAGTGGATCTGACTGAAGAAAAGCATTTGCTCAGAAGTCCAGGAATTACTTTAAAAAAAAAAAAATTCATCCCTCTTCGCCTTCCTTATCTCATTCCCTTCATCATATAGGTACCCATAGCTCCACTATGTGACCTGCCTCAGACAGCAATCCTGTCACAGACAGCAGCACTGATCATTTCCTGTCTCTACCCCATCCCGAAAAAGTCTCCGTCTCAACCATCGGCAGACACTTCCTTCATCTTCATTGTCCAGTCTCCTGAAACCTCCCCAAAAACTTTGCAGTGGGGTTTTCTCCTCCCTCTCCCCGTCCCAGTGTCCAGGCAGGTTCACTGCAGCTCACACAGTGCATTCCCTGAGCTGGCTCTGACCCCAGGCAGGGGAGAACTGAGGTGGCAGGGCTGACCCCAGCCAGGCTGTCACACACACCGAAACAGCTTGCAGAACAAACCCAATCCAAAACCCCACAGCTCTTCAAGTTGTCTTGTCTCCCACCTTCACAAAGTAAAATGTCATGCCCCCTGCAAGGTTCCCACAAAGTTTTTAAGAAGGGACTGTGCAACCAAGCATGTGCAGTAAGGATATAATGCTAGAGAACCCGGTATGCCCCAGCTTTGGTAGGTTTACGGAAAGGAAATCCAGCTGGGATTCGTGGTACTGGTGATTTACACTGAGATGGACACATCTGACCTCCTGGATTTGTGGTTTTTTTCTGTTTAGATCCATGACCTCAACTGGCAAGCATCCCAGCAACTGAGCAGTGAGGGATGCCCAGTCAGTGAGTTAACCCCTTCTGAACAAAAGCCCTGCACTCAGGCATCATGCAGGAACAGTCTTACTCAGTGACTGTTGGTGGGATGTCCACATGTAGTCTGCACCAAGCAGCAAGTTGTAATAGTCTGCAGGAACAGCATTCGTGATCTTAGGACAAAAGAACATTCATCAGCAACAAATTCTGAGCAGAAGCATTTGATACAGTCACGACATTCTGCCAAGGAAGATTTACTTCTTTAGCGAAGCACAAGATTGCAACTGCTGAAATTCTGTCTCCTGGGCATTTGAAGTCTATAGCACCTCCACAAACTCTAAGTTTACTCAACTAGAAAAACTAAAAATAAGCCCAAATATAAATGATGTGGCAGACTGACATTCATAGATCCTGAAATCCAATGCACATCAATGCTGACCTAGAACAACCAAAGCTGCATTGTCATTTCACAAGTCATAGCTTGCCCTATATAAGAGATGCACTTTACTGGTGCTAAGTTGTGAAGAAAACCAGTGGTCATAATTGTTGTCACAATTACAAGTCCTTTTTCTCTTCTTGCATTCCTCTAAACAGACCAAAATGAAAAACCTTTGCAATTCCTCCTAAGGTTATTCTGCACACTCCCACGCAAGAGAATTCCTGGGGGTATGGATCTAATGAAGTTATGAATCACATAGTTTTAGAAACAACTAGGAGACCCTCAAGAGCTGGTATAAACAGATCAACGAGAGTTTCCCTTTTAACTGCACTGTGACAGGGACTGAGTTGCTGCCCCAACACAGGGCAGCTACCACAGTGGTGGAACCGGTCACTCAACACAGAAAGCGGTGCCTGTGCCCAGCACCAGCACGGCTCCCACACCTGCAGACTTCCATTCTGGTCTGTCTTACGCTCATGGATGAGACCCACATGCTGGATCCACTGCCCAGAACCAACATCCCCCGGCTCTGACGTGTCCAGAGCAGCTACAGCTGTAGCAGCAACAACTTCATACAGACAGACTGATTCAGATGTTCCTGCTGGAGAGTACTTTAGATTTTCCATGAGACAAGCAGTTCTGACAGTCCCTGAAGTCTGCATCAGGAAGCCTCACACAGGCAGCAAATGATGCTGCAGCAGAGAAATGATGGCTACTAAGTCATCATCTTTAGAAGCAGGAGCCGCAGATGTAGCACTGCTCTGACATTCACACACCTCAAGCAGTCTGCAAAGGAATTAGCTCTAACTTGGGTCCTCACTGTAATAAACCAGGGGATTCCTTTTATTCACCTTCAACATAGAAAAAGGTGCAGAACATCTCCTTGCAAAGGGAACTCTTGCAGAAAAAATTCATCATCTACAAAATATTGAAACCAAGTCCCAGATTTTAATTTTTTTGTAAGAAGTTTTATGGCTAGCATCACACCTACTAACAACCATCCTTAAATACTTCAAGCAGACATAAAATGATATTACACATCTTCCTGAATATTCAGAAGATCAGATAATCAAAATTTTTCATCTCAGAGGGATCATTAGGAAGTGCAGGTCTCATTTCTAAAGTGTAACTTCCAGCTACTACTGATCATTCTAGCAAATATACCCAACTATTATGTTTATCCCACAGCTTAAGTCATCTCCCAAATGACTACTGTAGCCTCCGGTTTCACTTGTTATCTCTTCAGTGGTGCAGTTATGCATGAACATTAATTATGGCATAAAGAAAACCAAAGTTATTAAAAACATCAAACAAATGGGATTTATTCATCCAAAAATAGTTTATATGAGGTAAGGTATGACGTTACAACATTAAGTGTAAAGTAACATCCGTTTTCAATTTTAAAACTCCTCTTTTAAAATAAACCTAAAACTGATCCATAATGTTTAGTTATTCTTAATGTTTTTCTTCCACACCCTCAATTTCTATTTCAACTTTTTAAGTATAGAGAATGTATGTTAAACATGACAAAAGAAATATACTTTTTAAATCAAAAGTACTTCCTCTGAACTAAAGCATGAGTTACCACTGTCCAAAACCCTGAATGTGTCTGAAACGGAACTCACATGCTTTATAAAGAATCAGCCTTGAGTCCACATTGCTTTATACCAGCATTAAACCAAAGTATGGAAACACATAATAGTGGAGAAAGCAGGCTGGACAGCACACAATATTGCTAGGAAAATTTATAGGGTGGTCTAGTGAAAAGGAAAACTAAAACTATTTTTACCTAAGTTCTTAATTCACATTAAAATCTGAACACTACAGCTGCCACAGAGCAGTCTCACTAAGTCTGGCTAATCTTCAGGGTAGCTGCACATAGAAGAATGGAAGAAAGAAGATTCATTTACATATCTTAACATTAAAAAAAATTTAAAAAAAAAAAAAGTGCTCCTGAAATAAGCAAAAAGAAAACTTGAAATTGTTAAGAAATAGGAATCCGGAAAAACCACAACCAAAAGTTTTACCTTCCTGACACTTGCGTGCCTTCCCTCTACTCCCTGTTATGTAAAATGCTTGAATACAACACGCTTAAAGCAATCTCGCCCAGTAATCTCTAGCAGAGAGCTAAAGGATGCAGGAGCTTTTTTACAAAATCTGTCTTCAAGCCATCAGCTAAATATTCTACAATCCATGGGTAACTGCCTGGAATGAAACAGCATGTTCTGCTCTGGATTTGGGACCTTGCAGCTTTAACCAATTATTTACATAGTCATGAAGATCAGCTTGAATTTTGGAGATATTGCTGCAGGAGATCCCCACCAGCAAGAGCTGTCCCTGGAATTCCTGGGAGGAGGGAGCAGGAGGGGAAAATGATGTTGGGAGTCAATTGGAGAAAACCCCTTGCCAAAATAACCTCTTCAAGCGCAGCCTTATGGTGTAACTGGGAGGTAGGGCACAACCAGAACCGACAGTAAAACAGAGCACTGGAGTCCGAGATAAAGCTGGATTCTAACCACAAGGAAATAATATTGGAATTTTCCCCACTTTGATGCGCCTTGGCAGAGGAATCCGGTGCAGTACAGAGCCCTGAGGCTCTCCATTTTGCAGGGAAAATGAAAACATTTCTAATGCTGCAACAAGAAATGCAGAAGTATTTTAAGGAAAGTCACTACAACACAAAAAGGAGAAAATAATAATCCAGTATTTTTATGGCCTATTCTATACATTCTATGTAAAAGCCAACTCCCACATACAAAATAAGAAGGATGGACTCCCATATTATGTTTTAAAAGTCCAGTTAGGAATATAATAATCCTCACCACTTTTTGTTACATATTTTAAATAATTAAGCAACGAAAGTTCCAGATATCCATCCCTGGTATAAAGCAGCAGCTTGTGCCCTCAAGGCAAGCTCCAAGTAGACCAGCCCTGCCTGTGTTATCTGATAAAAGAAGGCAATCACTCTGAAGGAACTGTCACCATTAATGTCACTGTAACGAGTACTTTTGACATGTCACCAACTTGAATTGCCAGAAATAAAAGTTAGAGAAAGCAAATTTCACTCTGCTTGCAGAAGAACACTTTATTATGAAACCTTTGAAACAAAATTTCCACTGGCCAGGTGCTCTAATGTCCCTGCTCAGGTCAGTTGAAGGAAGCATTCAAGTACCTGTTCCTGTGCCATTAGTTACCTTGCCTACAGTGAGCTGTGGAGCTGCAAGTGACAATTGTCCAGTGTTTCTAGTAACTCCACTTACAAAAAGCAAATGAATCACAAATCTCCTGTGCAACCAGAGCCAAATGGAGTTTCAGATCTCTTTCTAGAAGTTATTTTTAATAAATAATTCCATTCTAGAATTCTTCCCAAAATTTAGCCGCATCTCAGCTGCCTTCCCTTGCCATGTATCCTGTTACGAACTGAGAACAATGAAATATCTGAAGTTCTGCCTCATCTCAGAGACTAATTAACACGTCTAATTTTCAAGTATCTTGCCTGTCGATGTGCAGACTATAAATCCAAAATCCTTGGGACACGCATTACATATCACCTGTGCTGGCTGGCAAGGGCTTGAAGCTTGCTGTCCAGGAGGTAGCAAGGCTGGGTAGCAGGTTCTCACCCTCTGTTTATACTTTGACTGACAGTCATGCCTAGGGGGAATCCTTTCCACTAAACCTAATTGTTTTACTGAAATGCTGCCAGACACCTCCATTACACCCCTGATGTGCCAGGAGAAATTATAGCTTTTATTTGCACTTTCCTGAAAATAGCTCAGTAGTGCATGCCAAGATGGAGATCCTGACATTATTCACAATTTGGAAGAGGCAAACTATCAGTTATCTTTAAACAAAGCACTGCTCCTCTTTCTTTTATGAAAGAAATTATTCTATATTGCAAAAGAGGTACAGTTAACTGTAACTACCACTTCAGGGGTGTTCCAGACAAGAATAATCTTTTGTAAAGCCCTAAATTTCCTACCACAAGCACACAAACAGGAGGGATCAGTTGAGATCCCTGTTTAAAAACCTCTTTGGTAAGTAGCTGTTGATTGTTCTTTTATGTAGACATTGTCTGTTTTCACCTTTCAGCATGAACTAGAAGAAAATATCCTTAGAAAGGGAAGTGCTGTTTACCTTGCAGTGCATTTGCACACACCATACAGCTACATGAAAAAATGGATTTCATTACATGAACTATATAAAACACATTTTTCTTAGCAATTATAACAGCATTCATGTGATGATCAGAAAATGCATTTATGCATATGATAAACATCAGTGCTCTTGCCCTCTCTACAATACCTCACATACCCATTTTTCCCCCCATAACCAAATATTTTCCCATAGCCTCACCACTGCTGCCATTTTAACTTTGACATTATAGGGCAAAAAAATGTTATTTACCATTAATAACAAACAGCAAGTTTAAGGGAGAAATATAGTCCATACAATAGAAAGAGCAAACAAGATACATATTTCTGGGCTAAAACCAACCCATCCAATAGCACACTACTTGCAGGACTGACTTGCACACTGGAACTCGGCAAAAATTCTTAGTTTTGTCTTTCTTCTACAGACACACTCTGTTATTATTCCCAGATGGAACACAAATTTTCTCTCCTTGAAAGGCACGGCCAGCACACAAACAGCTCTGCTTGCGTTTTCATTTCACACACATCCACTGCTGCATCAGCCCACTCGGTTTGCTAAGCCTCCTTTCAAGGCTGTTGGCTTTGTTTCAGATTTCAAAGCTTAGTGATCTTTCCTCATACTGGGTTCTGCCCAGTGGTTGTCCTGTGCTCTGCTCACCCTTCTCAAACTAAAGCACAGAGAGAGATCCAGTGATGTGATTGTTGTTGTACTGTGTTGGAGTCTTATGTACCAACATGCAAAATTCTCTGATTAATGATACTTTTTTCACACAAAATGTCATAACTTCCCCTAAACAATTCGGTAAGCTGGTATTGTGCAAGAATAATAATGGGAGATCAGGAATGGGATTTATTTCTAGTCTGTCACAGGCCAATGGCACAGAGATAAATACTCTTACAAATATAAAAGGAATAAATACTTTAAAAAGAAAACCATCATTCAAGCTTCCAGGTACTTTCTGCTTTACTGAATGACATGCATAGTTACAGTTTAACTTGCAGTGGATTAATGCAGCCTCACATCCAGAGTTCTTTCACAGAGGAGCATGCAAACACTTCCTAAAGAGCTTACACCAACACTGCCATCACTTCAATATGGTTCAGCATGTATCTCAGCTCAGCTGATCTACCCTAGTAAAGTGTGTCCCTGCAGAGAAAGTAAGTTTGCTAGGTTTCTCCTCAATGCACAAGCAAGTGTGTACATGCTACTTTAAGTTAAAGAGAAATAAACACTAGTTTGGTCTATTGTTTTGCCTTTTCCAGTAATCAAAGGTATGTTGTCCACAATGAAAGGCCAGACAAAGTTACAGAAAGAGAGTATTTCATTACCCACACATTATTTCAGAGGTACTGGTTTCCATACTGATGATTCAGACCTCAAAAATCAGGTTACTTGAACAGCCAGTGGAACAAGTCTACTGGGAATACTTGGTAACAAAATTAATATTCAAGCCCGGTATCCTATTAGGGCATTTGTTCTCATTTGGGACTTCCAATTTATTTACCTGATAGACTTTTTGCAGTGGAAGACAGTTCACAGTTCATCACTTAAAACTTCATCAGGGCAGTTCCCAAAGAGAACAAGATGAGTGGGATTTTAATCAACATGGCAGAATGCCAGAGGAAAACACAGATTTTCATATATCTCATAGGGTCAATAAGAGACTGTGTTCACCGGACCAGGAGAAAATAGGAAAAGCTAATAACTGCCAGAGTGGGAATATGTTGGATCATTGCTTCCCCCCGCCATCCCCTGAAAAGACTAAAATCATATAATTTACAGAAACTATTTTTCTGACAGCATGAGTAATAGCATCCTCTGCTCCATTTTGTCATAGCTCTTTGGCTAGTGTCTTCTTCCAAATCTGGGTGTCTGCTAATGTCTACTGTTTTAACCCTAAAAAATCCCCAGTATATACAAAATTGTGTCTGAGCAGAGAGCACACGGAGCAAGGGTAACACTGCAGCACTGTTCAATCATCCATGCCCAAAATAATGATAAAGTAAAAACTGCTGTAATTCCCAAACCACAGATGGAGTTTGGGAAAGCAGATTTACCATCCCTTGGGCAAAGTCCCAGCCTGAATTTCAGACCTCTTGGTACCTGGAGGAGTAAAGGACCCTGCCCCACAAACCCTTCTCTAGGAGTCACACCTGCAACCTTTCAAATTCCTCGCCATCACAGAAATGCCTCTTCATCACCAGCACCCCTTTTTGAGTAAATTTATCACTTACAGGCTCACTAATCACCTCTTAGAGACAACGGCAGAAAATAAATACATCAATAGAAGATGACACCAAAGAAAGCAACTCATGCATCCATTGTTCGTTTGTGGGCAACAACTATTTACACACTTGTATCTGCCTTTGTAATGTGCTTAAGTCCTTTAAGGATTATAAATCTTTCTGTACATCCCTTCAGACACTTAATTACTTATAAACTTACAGGTTTACTCTGAGGACAGCCAAGTTTGAAAATCAGGGTCTGATTTTGAGATCTTGCTTAACTTGGACTAAAATTAGCAATTATGAATGCATGGAGGCTTTTTCAAAAGCACCACTGAGCATAACAGATCACACTGCTCATTTTCTGATTTGCTAGACATTTCTTAATGTTTTGCTCTCTTTGCAGCATGTTGATCTTCACCGTGGAAAAAATACGGTGCAAGTTGTGCAAGTTTCTGTCCAAAACAGCAGACAAAGCACAGCTGCCATTCCAAGGCATTTCCAAGGAAACTGAGGCAGGAGGCCAGCTCTTCCTTTCAGCAGAGGCAAACCACAGGCAACTCAGCTGAGGCCCCGAGGGCTTCTGTGTGCCAGTCAGATTAGATCAGAGCAGCAAAAGAGCAAAGAAATGGAAGAGACAACTTAAACTCAGAATACTTTTCCAAAGCTCTCCCAGCAAAGTAGGTCTAGAACAGAGAGGCGGCGGCAGCGCAGGGCAGGGATGAGGGGAATCGAGACACAACTGATATGAAGAACAGAGAGCTGAAAGTAGATGGTGGTCCTCTCAAAATCAAAAATGGAAACCTCAGCTGATAAAAGAAACAAGAGGAGAAAAAAATCCAAAGCTGGCTTGGCTGGTGCACAGGGAGGCAGTTTTAGGAGCTTTGGCTGTGCTAGCAACACAACTTTGTTTCATGACTGCGTCATATGAATCAGAGAAAACAGAAATACTGAGTGATAATGCCTTTGCCAACTCAGAGGTTCAGGCAGGTATTTCAAAAACAAACTACTGGCTGGCAAGAGATTCACAAACCTATACTAACTTTTTGCAGCACTTCATACCTCCTTCTTCAACGACATAAGTACAAGGAAACAGATGTATCCTTTTTACCTCACTCTCAATTAAAAAAAAAAATTACTTAAAAAAAGAAAAGAAAAAAAAGAGAAAAAAGAAAAAAAAAAAAAAAGGGTCACCACTCAAAACACTAAAACAAAGGATGCTACTCCAACCTTTTTCTTCTTCTCTCTCACAAGCACAGCTAGGAGGCCCTTAAACTTTCTGCAGCACTTTTTCTTTTTTCCATCTGCATTGGCCTTTTCTTTTTACATGGTAACATATTTTCATTAATAAGCATTTTTTAACACAATAATTGGCCTCTGAAGGTCCCTGAAAATGAAACAGCTGTAAGAGCTAAAGCGATTAGAATTCCAGTATTAATGAAGTCTGGAAAAAGTCTGAATTGCTTCAGGGAAGAAACAGGCTTGGTCACTTTGAAACAGAATTTTATCCAATTTGCTGTTCAACCTCTTTTGGAGAAAAAAAATACAAACAGCTCTAACCATGTGCTGTAGACCATATGTAACATTCATTAACACAGCATTTTAACCTTCCTCTCCAGCCACAGCAAATTGTCAGAAAAAGATTCTGCCCACTTCATTAAAGTGTTTCAGGAAGAATATTCCATTCCTGCAAGGACACCATTTCAATTCCTTAAACACAACCACAGAGAGTGGCAAGCAAATAATGCAATGTAACTAAAATTTTATAATCTTCCTTTCCTAATGTTCTGCTGTATATCATGAGCTTCTCTCAGGTGCTGAGAATCCATCCTTCCAAAGCTTGAATCTGCATAAAAACTATAGATTCCGGAAAGCATTGCCTTCTGTGTCCTTTTTAAGAGCTATTCAATAATAAAATCAAACTCTCAGTGAGAGTGACACTCATTTCCAATTACTCCACAAGGCCAGATAAAGTGTTTTGCCTCCGAAGAAGCCTTCACAGCTGAAGACTCTGCAAGCTCTGTGAGCAGACAGCTGAAATCGTCCTTTCCTCTGGACAGCAGTGAAAAGCAAATATCATTGTACTTATATAGCAAATTCTACTCCCTTGACCAGATTACTTACAATAATCCCATTATCATCACCTCATTATATACATACACATTAACTCACAGCACATTCCACTGCATGTCATGGCCATCACTAGAAACCCTTTCCCAGAGCAAAAGAAAGAACTAACAAAAATATTTTAGTCTATGAACCAAAGTTTTAAATGAGGGTTGGAATATTCACCAAGATATTTTTCAGTGTCAAAAACAGTTGGTTGGTCCAGAACACCTGATTATTTACAGACAGAAACACCACCACAGAATGGCAACAAACGTCCAGCACAGATATTAAAAACCTGTATTGTTTGGGTGTGCAGCTGCAACTGCAACCCAGACTGCCCAAAAATTTAGGTCATATAAACCACTGCACAGCATGTCTGACACGCAGACATGATCACCTGCAGCTCAGGTTGAGACTGGACCACAGAACTCCCAGGGATTTCGCTGTTATGGATACTGTAACCTTCCAACCATGCCGCTCCATGGCTGCTAACGGGTTCTCTTTTGCCCTAATAGAGCAGCATGACAAGCAGCAAACAGCACCGTTTTTCCAAGTGGAGAGTACGTCTTCATTGCACCTCTCCAGAGAATTCTGTTACTGCCTGAGGCACAAAAGAACAAAATACAGAAAAGCAGAAATACCCAAAGAATAGTCAAGTTATCCTGCTTCAAACAAAAAGGTAACATTAACATTTCCCAAAAAATAAAATATATCCTTTTCTAGAAGATGAGGCTTTAAAAATTTTTAGAACACAGTTCACCATATTCCAAGAAGAATCCCAAGGCCAGTCTGTCTTTCCAAGGCTGACAAGCACAGTCCTTGGCTCTCTGATACATCAGGATCCTACTCCTCCCACCTCACCTTTACCAAATCCAACATTTACATAAGCCTGACTGGATTTGGAGACAATGTTATTACAGTGTTGCATGGCTTTCTCAATCTCAAACTTTTTGTAAATGTAAAGAACACTGCAGAATGAGAAGGAACATGCCGAAAGAACATGCTCCTCCTTCTTCATTGACCAGTTTCCATCGTAATACCAGCCAGCTTTTTGCCATTCCTGAGCTTCTTAATTTTCCATCTAAATATTCTTCACCACTTTCATTTCCCACCTTAGTTTCAGTCCTCTGACTCATTTTATGTTGTTTAATCAGTTTTATTTCATCCTGCATCCAGTCACCATATCCTCCTCCCAGGCTCATTTTTACCAGATTAAACAAAACCAACTCATCTCATCTCCTGGAGGTGAGACTTTCATTCCCTGGTCACTGAAGTAACTCTTTATAGGCTTTTTAGAAAGTGGGAGACTAACTGCACACAGTATTCCAGAAATTTCTCTATTTCCTGCTTAGTGAAATTATATCTATTTCTAATAGCTGCACTGATAGAAATTAAATACAGGAACACCGTTCCAGCTTCTGGCGTAGAAACTTTCATTTCATTGAGCCAGTCCTTAACAAGATGTTACAACTGGGTCCTATTAATGCCATTCTTCTTTTACCCAATTTTTTTTTTTTCTAAAATATGTATTTGTACAGTCTCAAAGATGAAAAATTGATTAATACTTCTAACTAAAAAATTAATCTAGAATATACTAAACTATAAACTGTAAACAGGCAAAGCATGTTTGGGCTTTATTTTTAATCTAAATACAATGCAATTCAGTGAATTCACCATACTTTTTTTAGCTGTAGTCTTAACCTCAGAAAATTTCCCAGCCTGGTCAACAGACATAACTAATCAAAAACTAGAATAAACAGCCACAGTGAGCAGCACAGATTTTAATCCTATCCACCCAGTCATGGAGAGAACTGCTAAAATCTGGGTTAATCCTTCCAATCCTTAGTCAGAAATGAAAGTCTGTGCAATTGAAATAGTATGCCAGAATTAGATTTGCTTGTGGTAAGGATTCGATTAAGCCAAAAATTAAGATCCGAAATAGCTTCAGTTAAAACCAAAGTAGTGCATTTCTACTGACAGATATTATAATCCAAAAGAGTCATTGTACTGAGACCAAACTCGTAACTCTTCTCTCCACAGGAAATTAATTTGGGACAAATCCCAGACATACTGGTTTTCAGATAGTTTTGTTACCAAAAGTAAAAAATAAAAAAAAAACAGCTTTTCTCCAAAATGATGATGACAACCACGGGACTGGAACGTCATGAATAAGGTACAGTCAATAGTTAGGAAGACCACAGAAATAAAGACAATTACTTATATCGGCCTTAATATGAAGCAGATTGTCACAAACACTGGCAATTTTAACTACTTTAGGTTTGTTACTGCCCTCAAAAACATGACATACCCATTAGATACAAAATATGCGTCCCATATCTATTTATCTGTATTGGGCAGGGGATTGATTTTATTTTCAGCAAGATGAGAGATTACACATGTCAACAGAGACAATTTTAAAAATGAAGAAGGGAGGTTACCACTCTCCCAGGAGCCATTTCACTTGAAGCTTCTTCATCATTTGATTAAAGCCTGCACAAATCTAAAATATTACAAATAGTCTGCATTTGCTGCTGCAAGTCTTCAGACTTGTCTATAGACAATTTACGTCAAGGCTGAATTTTATGGTTGTTTTCTTGTTGGAGTTACATATGAGATCACTTCAAGACCCAGAACACCAGTGATCCCCCTGAGCCTACAAATGCCATGTCTGTGCACTTGTGTAACACATCACACTGTGCCGTCACCACGGGAGGCAAAAGCAAAGTGGCAGCAAAACTCTCAGTTACAAATATTTAAGGTCTACAGTAACAGAATAATAGAGGGAAATATTCAGTTGTATTCTCCATGTCAAGATAGCCAGAGGTTTCAAGCAGTTGCATAAGCATATTTCTGTAATCTTTGTTGCTCCAAAGCTGGAAGCTTTTACTCAGGCAAGGCTCTTTGAAGTTACTTTGGGAACTGGCTCTCTGCAGATGGAAAAAACAAATGATTAAACCAGCTCAATAGGGAGCCAAGCTTACTGTACATACTTGATTTAAAAAGAAACTAAGGGAAGGAGAATTTTTTTTTAATACAAACTAGAATGCTCGTTAAGGAAAATATTCCACCGTCTGAGCTGAATTAGAAAAGCTGTTTTCAGACCAGAATTTTTAACTGGATGGAATATGGAAATGAAACCTCAAAATGACCCAGTCAGACAGAAACCAAACTATTAAAACAAAGTTTAAATAAGTTATCAGGTTTAACTTAAATAAAACCAGCTAGCTCATCAACAGGGTATTTCACTAGCAATCCAGTATCTCATGAGAGAACACACCAAGTGCAGCCCTTACTGAACCAAATCATTCCTTTAACTACAGACTGCTCTTCTAGGCAGAAAATGCTTCAAGTCTATTGTGTTGTTTGGCCTTTCCATCTCAGATATTAAGAGACTACTCTGCACCTTCATGGCTGTTACATAAAGAACACCCTAAGCCCCTCATTAGAAAGGAAAAACCCCCTCCATTATCTCTTTACATGGCAGCATTCAAATCTTCAGGAGAAGCAATTAAATAAGCATTAAAGAACTACTTATTTAAAGCATTTGCTTACTTTGCACTTGCTCTTCAGCCTTTACTTCCCAATGCAATCAATCACACCAAAGTCAGGACTCCACAAGCAGAATTTTTGCTTTCCGTGTGGACTTGTATATGACCGGCATCTATCTTTTCCTACTGGAAGTATGCTCCTCAGCTTTTAGAAATGCCTTTGCTGACCTAGAGAGTTTTTTCTGCATAACTTATTTAAAACTAAGGTTTTGCATGCCTATAACCTACTTTATACAGTTAAAAAATGCAGTAAAGTGTGGGAAATGAGCAAAGTTCATTCTTATTTTAGCTTAAATTTTCCACTGCTTTCAGGCAGCATCTACTGAGGGCTCCATTGCAGCTTAACAAATCAATAGGACCTACACTGGAATCAGGATTGCTGAGGTGGACTGTTATATTTTATTATTTCCTGAACTCTCTCACTATTTTAAGATCTCTGCCACACACTGTGAAAAAGGTAAATCAAAAACCAGCTTCTCTTAAGCCAGGAGTCATCCCGTACCAGGAAAGAACAACTTAAAACTGTTTAAACAAGCACACTAAAGACTGGTAAGGCTTTCAATGACCAATAAAGGCACACATAACTGTCACCAGGCAGATGACAGCTGGGTCCACATAAATTTCCCACACATTCATTTAAATTTTTATTCAGAGATCATGCTATGTGTTTCTATGAGAAATTAGGAATCTGAAAATATCTGTATATAGTGAGGAGCTACTGAGCAACTGGACATTATAATGTGATTTTTCTTTTATTATTTGGAGCTGTCCTAAGTCATCTATTTAGTGCCATTTTTTCACTGATCGTTGGAAATATTTCAGTTACTCTTCTACTATAAAATAGTGATGGATATTAAAGAACAGGAATGCAAGAGAGAGCAGCCTGAAGGCTGAGAAAGGTTGGAAAAGGTGTGACACTACTTTTGTAGTTATTAAGACAGGTAAAAATGACAGGATAAGTGTACCAGGAAATGCCTATGAAGGTAATTTTTTGTCTTTAGCAAACCCAAAGTGTGGAGGGGATCCTGTAAGTCCTCTCTTCCCCTCCACAAGTGAGCTCGCCCGGCAGAGAGCCGAGGCTGTCCTTGTCTGGCTCTTCCCCGTGCTCTGTCCCTGAAGACACTGCTCATTTCCACCCTCACCGTACAACCACTCACTTAGACAACATCAGTTTAAGTCATTCATGACCTATAACTTTGTTCAGTGCACATAATAACAATTTAAATAGTAAGTGCCAGTGAATCTGAGTCTCAGAAGAGTATTTTTAAAGTAACAGCAAAACATACTCACATACGGGGGAGACTGCAGAATCAGCAACCACCTAACACTGTGGGAAGCAATTTGCTTTCATATTTTTTTCCTGTCTGTCTGTCCTGTTCACAAGTATTCTAAAGGCCCTAATGAGAGATGTGAAATTCAGAATTGAATTAAATTATAAAAGGGAATTATGAATATGTTTTGAGACTCCATTTCCTAAAAATGCAAGGTGGTAAGCACTCCCACAAAGCACCTGTTTGGAAGCAGCTGTTGGGGTGAAGAAGGTTTGCAGACAATGGACTGGGTAAGGAAAATGCAGTCTAAGAGCAAGTGAAGAAAGCAAATATTTCTTTTTACAGCTTCTCTACCAGTTTGCTGTTGCATAGTTAAGGGATAGAGCTCAAAGTTTCACTTGCTAAGCAGTTAAACCATCCACAACATCTTTCTGTGGAACCCAGATTCCACAAAAGTAAATGTCAGCCTTTTGCAGGTAACAGCAGCTAAAATGCAGATAAAGGAGAGAGGAGAGAGGATGGCAAACAGATGAAAACAAAACTAAGGAAAGGGTTAGCTTGTTTCCTACACAGATAATGTGACTGCTCAAAATAAACCAGACCATCCTAAATGGTACTTGACTAGAATACAGACACTTCTCATAATTCTTGCATCTGTTTTCTTATGATGAATTCACAACCCTTATCTCGTCCCAATTAGGTATTTCATATAACTCTGATGCCTATGCCAACACAATTTACTCAGAACTCTTAATTAGCCTCACACGCCAAAAATAACATGCAATTTGTCGGGTAATTATATGTTTCTGTAACTCCTAAAAGCAACTTGTTACTTAGAACAGATTACCTTAATTCTATTTTCTGTCGTACCTAATTGTGTTGCAAATTTTGCTGAGCTGAAAGGTGGCTATAAAATCCCTGCCCTTTCTTCTTTCATAGTGGTTCTACATACACAGTGTGTTTCCACTAGACACAAAATCAATGCACTGAAAACAAAGCAGTCCTATTGCTAATTTGGTCACACGGAGAGGTAAACTGCTCAGCACAAATAGCCAAAACTTTTTATCAATAACGTCACAGAAATCTTGAACCCAAAGTTAGGACACTAAAAACAAACCACCACTGCCAAGAAAAGGGAGGGGAAAAAAAGGAAAAGATAAGCAGCTTTCCACCCGGCAATCCTTTGAATGAAACATGTTTATAGAAATATCTTGCTTCAAGATGCACAAAAGGCAGGTTATAAATAGCCACAAACACCGAGCAGAGGCCATGGAGCAAGACCAGCACTGGTGTTCTCAGTCATGCTGCAGCAAGGAACTTGTGACAAGGATACAGTTCAGCTTACCTTCACTAAAAGCCTAGAAGGAAATTACTTTCCCAAGCCTGTGAGGAGACAGGAAGCCCAAAACACTGACTGAGGAGTCCTCTGGTAATGAAACACCTCTCCAAGAGAGCCTGCCCAAAACCAAAATCGAGGGATGCACAAAGTTGAAAGATATATGGTCTTGATTTTAAAAATCTGCTTTATCCAGGATACTCCAAAGTGGGGATACGTGATCCTCCTGGGAAATTACAATGTCAGCCAATTCAGCACATCAAAGCACCACTACCTGTAGGCTCCATCCTGATGAGCAGGTAAATCAATGTACTTGAAAAATATTAAAAGCATGAAGATCACAAGCTTTTTTTCTCTCACCCTTCCTTCTCCAGCTTTAGCAAGGGAATCCAGGAGAAAGTAGGGAGAAGAATCTGCACGTACACAAAAAAAACCCAAACCTCGATTTCTCAGGTGTGACCACACCCAAATATGAAACAAAAGATGACTTACAAAAGAAATGGAGGTAATTTAGGAGCTGTATGCAGAATATTACACTGTTTTAGTCAGATTTTATCCAGAGCCCTTTGATGTGTTTCTCAATGTGTTACAGCCAAAAGAAAGTGTATGTCTGCTTTCAATTTGCTCCTGTCCAAATACACGTTAATCTTGCTAAGCAAGACTGACCAATGTACAATCAAATGGAGTTACTGACATGCTCTAGAAGTTGATGACCAGCTTGACCTCAGATATGTTGCTCGATTTCCTAATTTTAGTTCAGTCTCTGTAGCTGTTGAAGAGGGAAGGGGGATAGAAATGGATTACAAACCATCTACATGTATATCTCTATGAATGATTTCTTTAATCCGCATGTGAAGCTGAAAGAATCGGTATTCAAATAAAATCTAAGTCACAAATTTGGACTAGAAACTGTTCCTTTTTCAAGAGGTTTAAATCATTCACAAAGATTGATCAGGGAATCCTGTGTTCCACTCAGGCCAGGAGTCCTCATGGCTGAGTCCCAGAAAGGACAGACCCTTCTCCAGAGGAATTCTGCTCTTGCCCAAATAAGAGAACTTGTACACCTGAAATCTCCTTCTCCTTCCAATCACCAAGGCTTTTTGATCATGTATACAGAAAGTACAGGGAAAACTGCTGTAGGGAAAGGAGACAATATCAACTGCATATCACAAACTTACAGCTCCTGGACACCAAGTAACCTCCATCTGCAACTCAGAATATCACATTTGCATATCAGCAAACCTCGTTTTCCTGTTGGTTGTTCAGCTTTTACACTACATTTCTTCTGCACACTTCAATTTCTCTCCAAAACAGTCCCCTTCTAACCAATCTTATCTCCTGTTCTGGTTTCACACAGCCCGTGAGTTTCAACTTTTTCCTGATCCAGAATATCAAGTCTCAGGACAGAGGAAGGAACATCCTGCATTTACAGAAGAGCACAAAACCTCTTACTCGAAAGAGAGGGGAAAGCACAAGCCATGAGCAGCATTGTCTCTCCAGGGCCATGAGAGCCCCAGCTCGGTGTCCCCCTCGAGAAGCCAGAGAGGCTGGGCTGGGGGGTGAACACACTGCAGACCTGGAGCTCTGCACTCGGAGAATTAAACCACATCCACTTTTACAAACTCTGCCTCCAGCTTATGCACCTCAATTGCAAGCACAGGGGTTTTCTCCTAAGGACATTAAGTCTAAATCTAATATAAATAGCCAATGATGCTGCTGCAGCTTTATGTATTTATTTCAGTGAAGTACAGAAGAAATAACTCAAGGATTTAAACAAACAATATGGTGACAGATGGTGTGGAGACAATCCAGGCTGGGCTCCCTCAGTAAAATCCACACAACTTCATAGCTCCAGGGAAGAGTGAAGGCAGAGGAGGAAGGAGGAGGGAAGAGGGGAACAGAACGAGTACACATGGAGCAGATGACCACAGTTTTGAAAAAAAATAAAAGCTACAGCCTGCAAAGTTTTTCTGTGCATCTATACCAAGCCCTTTGTACCACCACCATGTAGGCAGATCTATCCCAGAGCCTTCCAAGCAAGATCAAAAAAATTATGAAGAAATTCTTCAAATTAAATTGTTAGTTCAAATAAGTGACAAATAAAACACACTAATCAACAGTCTATTCAAATAATCTAAGCATCCTCAAAAATAATTAATAGATGAAAGACAAAAAATGTGTTTGACATTATATCAAAGCCCTTCTGTTCCGTACACTGCATAATCTTATATTTTCAGGTACATTTTCTGAATATATTCTGATTGCCAGAAGCCTCGTATGTATTTCGTACTGGTCTATAATTATTTTATGGCTTAAAAGGAATAATTTTTAATTTTGTATTTGAGAATGTTCTTGGGAAAACAAATTCCAAAGATGCCACCAGGAATGTCTGCAAGCAGAAAATTGTGCTGAAGGTCTTGTGTCCTACTTTCACAGCCCAGGAGTCTGCTGTGTTATAATTACCCATAGGCAGGCAATAGTTTGGAGAGATTGCATGGGTGATCTACAACAGGGACTTGCTAGCAGGTTTAAGATGGTCTTGCTCAAAATGAAGACACTTAAGGATTTCTATTTTCAAGAATGGTAAGAACAGTTTGAAGAGAAAGAAAACTGTACTTTTGAGATGAAAATATATTGCTTACTGAAAAGAACTAAGGTGAAGCCAAACATTCCTCTCTCCTGAATGAGTGGTTTACAGAAACCCACCATGCGCTCTCAGCTCAGCTGCAGTGGTAAATTTAAGCAAACTAAAATAATAGGAACTTACCTGAACTACATGAAAAATCAAGTAAACTCTAATAGACTTCCATTCCCTACAACCTGCTTATTAGTTGCAGAAATCCCTAATCTTTTCAAAACTACCTTCCCTCTCCTTTGGAAAATTAAACTAAATATCTCTGCCTTGAGCTCCGCAAGTAAAAGTCTACTCTTGCAGTATTCCAGAAAACCATCCATGTTTTCCTTCACTGAACTAAGAGAGAAAAATTTATGTGGACAAGAGAATGAGAACTAATATAATCATCTTAGAAACAGCTAGGAAAATCCTTTAGAAAAAAAAAGAGTGGGAGAAAGAGCAAGAAAGCAAAGCTCACATCATTAATATTATGCTGCTCTGAGTTCCAAGACCCGGCTGAAAGCAGCAAACACAGCAGCTGCTGGAGCTTTACTTTCTCCCAGCCATGCCAGCACAGGAGCAGCAATGTCTAAACCAGCAGGCTCGATCCCAGCTACCTCACCCTCGCACGGCACTGCCTCCCGAGGAGGAAAACCATGGAATATTATATCCACTCACTTCCTTCACCTCAGTAAGACAAAGCTCAGGTACATTTTTAGCCATTTAATACCACTGATTACAGCATGTATGTGTAAAAGGTACTACCACAGATTGCATTCTAGTTCTAAAAATCTCATGGATGTGCAAGACTTTCTTTAAAAGTACATACAGATTGGCTATCATGAATATGGACAAGCAAACACAGATTTGCAAGGAGGTCAATGCTACATTTTTACTGCAGCTCAAAATAAAAAACAGAATATCGGAAGGTTATGCTTCCCATAGGGGCCTTTGTACAGCTGTAAGGGAAGAAAATCAAATTCAATTGCTTCTTTAAATGAGTCAGATGCTGGAAGCATTGTGTGCAACAGACTATGTAGTGTAGTAGTGCAAGCTAGTCTGCCTAGATCTGAAACACCAGTTATGTGAATATTGGTGTTTTTGCACTAAAATGTTTTATTAACCCACAGTCTAATCCTCCAGTCTTTTGCAATAACAAAGCCAAAGTGAATATCATGCTCAGACATATGGTGCCATGCACATACTAAAATCAGCCATCAGTAGGGGCAGGAATTAAAAGTTATTATAAAAACTCTTAAATTTACAATTTTCTATGATAAAATACAGAACTGCTTTTACAAGCCAACTAAACAAGCTGGTCAGAAATCTACACACACATATGGCAGACATATGAATTAATAAGCACATTCCATGTAGCATGACCTCCAGAAAAGATCCTACAATCAAAAATATGACTTCCCCCTGCCATCAATCGGACAATTTTGAAAGCATTAAGAGTTGAAGCACACTTACACGCAGTACAAAAGTTAAGTGTGGCTTTTGAACCATTTTGGTCTTTTAGAGAACCACTGCACTATAGAGACACTTGACAAAGAAGCTGGAGGATGTGTGGAGGAACTTGTACAGATGGGGAGCGTAAATGCTCAGCAGCAGAGCCAGAAGTCTGGGTGGGCTCTGACCACAGTTGCAAGGCTGGGCTCAGAAGCTCTGGTTTGCACAAGTGCAGCACAGTTTTTTGCATCTCAAAGGTGCTAAAACAAAGCAATTCCAGCTATACCGATAATGAGGTGAAAATCACAAGTAATGCAAACATCTGCAAGTATTTCAGTAAAGTACCTGAAAAATCTCCACCAAAAGAACGAAAGGGATTTCAAAGTACAGTTTCACTCAGCGCTTATCAGCAATTAGATGCCTTATTTATGAACCATCCCGGCAGTGCTCCAGGGCATGGGGGCCCATGGGATGGGCTGAACATGAGTCAGCAGTGCTCCCTTCCGGCGGCACAGCCCGGCGAGGCTGCGGCAGAGCAGCACAGCAGCCGCTCCAGGCAGGGACCGTTCCCCCCGGACTCACGAGGCCGAGTGTCTGCAGTCCGCTGTCCTGGCTGGGGTCTCCCCAGACAACACACCAATATAGCCAACGAGTCCAAAGGACTGCAATGCAAGCAAGAGCTGCAGGAACTCCTTCTCCTCTGGAAAGCGACTGGTAAGGATATAATTGCAGCCTACAACTCCACTGAGACAGAGTTGGACTCAGATTCACAGCGAAAGAACAAGAGCCTGTGGTTATCAAGGGAAATTCTAATGAGATAAAATGAAAATAATATTTGCATGGTGAGAGAGGTTAACTAGTGAAACAGATTGCCCAGGGAAGCTATGGTATCTACTTCCACTGAGATATTCAAAACTTGACTGGATGATCTGATTTCGGTATTAGCTCATCACTGAGCCAGGGCTGGGTTAGACAACCTCCAGCGATCCTGTCTAACCTCCATGGCTCTTAGAGAATCATTATGCAATAATATACAGTACTTACCTTTTGGAAAAGTAGTTATTTATTTTGCATAACATTTCCAGATCTGTTTCGAGAAGTATCACTTTGTGATAGCCCTTCTGGAAAATTACCCTCACCTTTGACACTCCTTGACTATGTGCTATAACTATGAGTGCTTCCACAACAATAAAATGCTTCAAGTTATGTCTTCCAGAAAAACTTCTAGAAAGACTTAGGTTTGCAATAGGCAAAAGCAGTATGGTTCAAAGACACTAAATATTCCTGGATGTATTTACAATACATAGGGGCATTTTTTTTCCCACATGTGAAGGAAGCAAATCTTTTAGCATTGACACAGAACTAACCATGATGTTCTGTTTTTTAAAAAAGTATCACAAATTATACCATTATAATCATGGGATGTGGTGAAACAAAGGTAACTGTTTGAAACCAAATGCTCAAGTCAGAAAACAGTTCCTAAGCAATGTTTGTGTTGAGATGTATCTCTTGACATTTGAGACAAGATGAACAAACAGCCAGTCTGTTTTCAGCATCCTCCAAGGGATGCTGATGCACAGCAGGCTGGCACAGATGCCCCAGACAATTCTCTTCTTGTTTCAGTAGTCTATCCCACATCTGAATATGTTTGAAGCGTGTGGCAGAACGGGGGACCAAAGCCAAGGAGCAGTTCACTGGCAGGAGAGCTCCTGCCAAGAGCAGGTGATAAAATCAGCTGGAGCAGAGCATGTGGCACTGCCCAAAGGCTATCTCTGCAGCACAGTAGGATTAGGTAGGTGCCATACACCCCCAAAGGTCCCATTGGTTTGTTGGTGGGGTTTTGGCAGCTGATGTGAAGTGAAAACAGATCAGGTTCAGAAAACATTGGGTTGGCTTCACATGCCTATTTTCATTGTCTGAATCATGCAACATCTCTGCTCAGATGGTGCAAGGCAAACTCAGAGCAAACTGAAGCAGAGATGGGCCGGCGAAGGAGGCAGTCTAGACAACACACCACTCACCCCAGATGTTCACTCAGGGATTCAGTGCTTCAAAAGATCTGTGTCCTGCCTTAATCACTGCAAACTCTAAATGTGGGTAAACCTCATCTTTAGAAATATAGAACGACTTATTTTTCAGAGCTATGCCTCTTCAGTCAAGATTCCCATTGACATAGTATTTATTAGCCACTGAGAATATGGTAGCTTATCTCCTCTGAGTCATTCAGTGAAGTCTTCAGCAGTACAGAGCATTACAGATGAGTTCTCATTGCTGTGCCCTCAGTTAGTTCAGTTCAGCATCACATAACAACCACCTGGCACAGAACTCATGCAGTAAGGACATAAATGAAATGGCCTTATTAGAGTGCCAGGGCACTACATCCACAAGCAGGAGTGGGACCAGGCATCTTTTGCATAGCCAGGCATCTCAATGCATGAGACAAAATAATAATTTAATAATAAATAATAATAATTTAATAATCTTCACAACTCAGCCAATACCCATGTGTTTAATGGGTCAGCTAAAATCCTGACAGTGACTTGAAAGATTTTACAGCTGCAATCCTCCTCCCTCGGACTTCATCTCCCCTCGCCTTTATGACAGCACTGTGAATTTCAACTTCTTCTCCCAGGAATTCATTCTTAAATGAATGGTTAATTGAGTGACACATGCAAGTCTCATTACTGCGATGTTCCAAACCCTGTTGCAAGACATTTCACATTGCAAAGGTCAGGTTAAAAATTAAGGCAGTATTAGTTACGTGAACAAACAATTCCTTCAGCCAATTCAAGCTACTGAAAACTGCTCTGCTAGATTGTTTTAACACACAAAAGACAATTTTGATTTCCCAAATGGAAATCTTAGAAGCTAAATTTCAGCAGAAAAGTTTGCTAATAAAACTTTGATAACCCCTAAAATCAGACAGTGATATAATAATGATAATATTAGCATACAGTGTAGTAGATTACTGAGACCAAAAAAAAAAAAAAAAAAAAAAAGCGGCATTTTCTAGAGGCTCTTACATAAAAGTAAAAATAGATCAGTATCATACTGCATCTGCTACCTAGAGTGAAGCTGATTCTGTAAGGATTTCTGCCAGTGCTTCATCACTTAGCACTGCCTGGGATCTTCAAGTGTTCTTACACTGACAGAGACAGTTAAGTGAAATATGTATCAAATAGAAGCACTAAGTACATATAAACCCAGCTTTATAAAGACAAGTAAATCTGTACTGTAATTTAAAAGCACACGAAATAACTGCCTCTAACTTGGTCACTGCAATTGCATTTAAGATAGCAGCATTAACTGTAATGATCTTTCTGTATAAATCAAGATGTCAAAGCCATTGTTATAGAATCTCTGCCATAATTCAGCACTTATTGTCCTCCCCTTGGATGACAAGTTCTAAAGGAAGATCATTCAAAATACCAAGAGAAACAGACCTCTTATCCCAATGGACAAAAAAAAAAAAAAAAAAAAAAAAAAAAGTCTTTTCCAGAGACAAAAAGTTTCAAAAGCTCAAAGCTGATTCCTCAATCATAACTAATCATCGTCACTTTCCTGCTTTTTTTCCCCCCTTACTTCACAAAACAATATATCTGGACCACTTCCTTTCCAGCTGTATTCAGAGAGCCCTTTACTATCCAAAAGTCACTTGTAAGAAATAACAGTCAATGAATAAGAAACCCTAAAGGATGGAAATATCAGGAAATAAGTTACAATTAATATTAAAAGTCCTCATGTGCTGGCAAACCAGTGACTTCCCACATCTGCACTCCCTCTTTGAGGTCTCCTCAGTTGTACCACAGTGGGAGCTCCTCTGACTTTCAGGGAGGCAGAGCTTCCACCCGAGAGCTCAGCCCTGCACTAAGTCCCTGTTTCAGAAACAGCAGCAATCACCTCACAACACCAATGCTGCAGTGCCAGCAAGGAGTTTTTAAAAATTTTTACATTAAGGAACTTGAGACATGAGTCACTTTTGTTCTTCCAGTCTCACAGCAGATTACATATAGATATGTTTTCCAACAAAACCATTTGCCATTATCTCCAGATTTCAGACAACCGCTTCATGGATCTTCATGAACTATCATAGGAAAGTAGAGGTATCCAGTTAGCAAAAATCTAATTCAATAAATCAATGGAATGCAGTTGGTTCAAGTGAGCAAGACTACTTAATTTATAGACTGTAGTGGATCACTAAAGTCTGGCTTATTATTGTCCTATTATTACTGTTTCCTCAAATAGATTCAGGTCTGTTGCTTGCTATTGCTTATAAGCACCACAGAACATCTGCTTATAATTTTACATCCTATCCTCAAAATCATTTTATGAACCTACTATTTTGAGGTTGTTTTTACATCCATTTGTCATATTAGCTATTAAAAATTTTTTATTGCCCATCACCCAATGTGCTGGAGAGTAAAATCTGTAGGGCGGCTTTTATAGTGTTAGAAAGTTGAGTTCAGGCATGAACCCCAAAATATTTCTGCATATTTGATAAGCCATCAACAAAGACACCATTATGCACGTTTTTTTTCCTTTTTTTAAGTACCGAGAGACAATTAAGAGCACCTTTTTTGAACTGCTTGTAGCCATTATTCATGGCAGAGACCAACACAATGAAGTACATTAGAACAAGAGCTCTTAATAAATTTTCCTACCTTATCAGCCATTATCATGGAGGCCCCGCCATGAATTCCAAGAATTGGAATAGAAGTCTGAGATGAAATAAAATCCAAAATCTGAGCTACTGCCTCCTGATCAGTGTCATCTCCAAAAACCACTCCATGGATCTTGGTGCCTGACATCAAGTCACAAACATGTGTTATGATGCTCTTAGGGTCAGTCTGGTTCACAAGAAGGGTCACTACATTGATATCAACAGTCAGGTCTGCTGACATTTCCCTGGTCCAGAGAGCTCTGATATCTCTCTCTGTTATATACTTGGTCCTTCCCAGAATCACTGCAATGTTCAGGATGGGATAATTTTTCTCTGCTCCACGAACAAGATCCAAAGGCGCCAGAAGAGCTTGGAGTACCAGGAGAGCACAGCCAATTTTCCTCATCTTTGCCAGCTTTATCCCCTGTAAAAGCGATCACATTGTATAAGAAAAACACAGAGGAAAAAAATATGTACTGTATATCTTCAGTTAAGGTTTTAAACAGAAAGCTTCTGGGCATAATGCAATCTTTACCAGCTTTTTATAATGCATCCTTCACCTTATTTCCAATTCAAGCCTCTTACATCCCATCAAAAACTTCGCTTGATAATGATGGTATTACAGCTGGTGTCCCACAAGCAAGGCAAAAAATGTATCAGAAGTTCAGAGAAAAGACCCATTAATGTTGTTCCTGGATAGCCAACCAAATTAAAATGACTGACATAATTTTTAAAACAGACATTATCATCCTTCTCTTTAACCTTGCCGTGCTAAAACACATAAAACAGATCTATTTTCCTTCATCCTGGACGTCTATTTAAATTTTAGTCACGCTCTAACATGAAGAGGTACTTTAGCTCAAAATGAGAGAAGCGAGCCAGAAGTCTGCTGGAAACCCCAGTCCACGTACTCCATACATCTCACAGCATCCCAAACCCATGCTGGTTTATTTCTGAAGATCTCTCCTAGGCAGCTGCTGCTCAAGGAATCTTACTGCATTTCTGGAACAGATTCAGAAGCACCATATTCTATCTTAATTCTTTTCTCTCCTCTCATGCAGCATTCAGAACTTGAGCATCTCAGAACTGCTGATCTCGGACACAAAGTTGTCCCCAGTGTTGAAGGGGAGGGTGTTCCATAAATGAGCATCACTGCACTGGTTACCTTATGTCTTCACTGAATCTCTGTAGGGGGCTAAATACAGACGGAGCAGGATGGGGAGAGAGATGAGCCACAGAAAGGATCTGAACTATCTGAAGGAGGGAGAATGAGAGCAGGTCTGACTCTGCAAGATCTCCCCTTGTTTCTGTGCCCCGAGGGATTTCCACCCCCATAACTGGCTCTCTGGTAGCTGCAAGAAGGGAGTCCCTGTGCCACATAAAGCCAAGCTTGTTGCAAAGCGTCACGCAGAATACACAAGCGGGGCTGTCCAATCAGGGGTGGCATTTTTCAGCTCTCCTCTCTCATCCTGCCAGCCCTATCTCCATCCTCAGTTAGAACCGTCTGCAGCTGAAGCACCCAGCCAGACACGGGCTTGCAGCATCACCACCTCCTTTCGGGGCACACAAGGAGACGAACACTCGACAGAGCATTTAACTGCACATCAGTGCCCCTGTGCTGCCTGATTGCACTGCGGGCCAGGCTCCCACCGACCGTCGCAACAGCAGAGGCGGCACGGAGCGCGGCGGAACCGCAAACCTAAATGCCCCAGCTTCCTCCCGAGCCCGAGGAAGGCTCATCGCCCCTCCGAGCCCCCCGGCTGCGGGGCCGCCGCGGGCACGNGGGGCCGCACGTACCCAGCGCCTCAGGAGACGGAGCGGCGGCGGCTGCCGGAGGTGCCGGTGCTGCTGTCGGTGTCGCTGCAGGACATGTCGCGACCGCGGGCATGTCGCGCCCCTCGCTGCCCGGGCTCAGGGGCGGCCTCCGCGCCGCTGGCCGCACGCGTGATCCCCGCCGCAGCCTGCGAGCGACATCGCATCCCGGGAGGGCAGCTACGCGGACAGGGAGACAGGCAAGGGGGGGCTGGACACGGGGGGGACGGGACGGGACAGCGGGGGGAGAAGAGGAGACGAGGAGAAGCCGTTAGTCAGGTTGCAGATTTGACAAGAGAAAAAAAACACAAAAACTTCAATCCCATGTGATATGTTAACAGAAATAAAGTGACTACACTCAAAAGTTCCCCCCCTTCACTTGGAAACAGATTTCAGCTCTTTGCTAAAAGCAGCTCCGTGAGCCCACAGCCGTCCGGGATACATCCCTCATCTTATCCAGGTCAGGAGAATCTTGGGCTCCCAACTGCCCGTTTGGTTCCAAGTGAAATGGACGGCTTTGAGCTCTAAGGGAAGAGACAT
>VZTX01030813.1:71897-140583 GCA_013400915.1 Pardalotus punctatus | reverse complement strand
CCCCCCGCCCCGTTCTGCTTGCACAAGCACCAGCGAATGAGTCAGACGCAGGCAATCGGGGGAGGGGGTGTCAGATCTGGGGGAACGGCGAGAACACCGGGTTTGGGGCACTGGAGTGGCAAACTCGAGCGCTCTCCCCGCAGTAACATCCCCAGCGAAAGGTTGGTAACCCGGGAAACCCCGGAGTGTTCTCCTTTCCCTCGATGCAGGGGCTGTCAACCAGAAATCCCTGCCGTGGGGCTCAGGGGAATGAATGTGGAGCAGCAGCTTACACACTAAAAGCAGCCCTAAAAGCTCCAGACCGCAGCCAAATATCACAAAAAAGCTCTGTAGAAGTTGGCTCCATCTGGGCATCCCTGCTGTTCCATCCTCCCTTCGACATCCCCCATTTCAAAGCCCTGAGCCTGTTTCTCCATCTCCCATCCACCTCCCACAGCCCTGGTGTCGGACCCACCTGGCCTTAGAGCAATTCTTGTCCCCCTGCCCACACCAGAGCCCACCATTACCTTCCTCCACCACACACTACTGTGCCTTCTCCCTCACTCCATTGCTCTCCTGCTTTTTCCTTTCCACCATCCTGCTCCAGCTGCCACAACTTATTTGGTTTTGCACAAATGAATGTACCAGCTAAGTACCACAGAGGGATGGTCTTTTCCGTGCTCCATCCTTTACAGCCACATTCATTTCTACACCGAATACTTCAGAGGAAGGCAAATTCACACATTTTGACAGACCCCCAGCTCCTATGCCAGAGGAAACTTTCAGGTTCAAATAGGATAATGCCAAATGTCCACTCACTGAAGTCTGCTTTTCACTACATTAGGAAACAGAACACCAAGAAATCTCTCCCAAAGACATTTAACAATGCATCAGCTTCACTGCTCTTGACAGTCTCATCATTGAATTCCCCAACAGGTCCATGTCTGGTTTTTTTCCTCCCTTGAAAGATCTCACCTCCTAACTTATTTAGGGGTTACTTCCTCAGACATTACATTAGTCTTTCTAAGCAAAGCAATAAGCANGGGGCTGGACACGGGGGGGACGGGACGGGACAGCGGGGGGAGAAGAGGAGACGAGGAGAAGCCGTTAGTCAGGTTGCAGATTTGACAAGAGAAAAAAAACACAAAAACTTCAATCCCATGTGATATGTTAACAGAAATAAAGTGACTACACTCAAAAGTTCCCCCCCTTCACTTGGAAACAGATTTCAGCTCTTTGCTAAAAGCAGCTCCGTGAGCCCACAGCCGTCCGGGATACATCCCTCATCTTATCCAGGTCAGGAGAATCTTGGGCTCCCAACTGCCCGTTTGGTTCCAAGTGAAATGGACGGCTTTGAGCTCTAAGGGAAGAGACATCGAACCTGGAAAGAGCAGCTAGCAGCAAACTAATTCAACATGATCAAGGGCAGGAGTTTTCTTGGCAGGTTCAAAACAAGCATAACCTGGACCACAGCTAAAGCGGTGGTCTTTCCGCTCTTGAAACAGAACAGCTTAATTCCCAATTTACCATAAACAAACCCAGGAAGACACTCTAGCAGAGCCCGCCACGGAAAGCTCGATTGGTTTGAATTTTTCATTCACAATTCCCAGTAAATATGCATGAAGACAGTTCTGCAAGCAACCCCGGCTCTATGTAGGACGCCGGCGCGCCAGGGAAGGCAGCCGGCATTCCCTAACTGGCCCTCGGTGCTGGCTGCGAACTCGGAACCCAGCCCCGGTCAGCGGGAGCCGGCACCGCCGAGAGCCCTGCGCGGCACCCGGAGCTGCGCGCCCCTGCCCCAGTGCTGGGCGCGATCCGGGCTCCCTAGAAAGGCGATACTTACTGCATTCTCCCTCCACATAGTTCCAGTTTAAAGATCCTCAAAGTCATTTCAGTAGATTCCTTTGCAAACAATGAAGTGGAAAATAGGTCCCTTAATGCCTGGATTTCATCCTGCAACTTGTTCCCACCGCAGTAAATAGCAGCCCGGCAGCTCTTTATCGCTTGAAATCCCGCATGATCAAGTTTTAACAGAGCCATTGCAACTGAGATTCGCTCTTTACTTTTGGCAGGAGGTATTTAAGCGTCTTCATCTTTTTTTTTTTCTTCTTCTTTTTTTCTCCTTTTTCTCTTCCCTTTTTTCAAATTGCGATCTTGCCGCAGCAGTTCCCCAGGACGGCAGGCACGGAGCCCCCGCGCTGCTTTCGGCTTCTTGGAAGCGGCGGGGACTGGCGGCGCGGGCTCCTGGAGGNTTTTTTTTTAATGTTTGATGTTTTAATGCATCTCTGCATTTCACCCTTGATGCACATTTTCCCCCTGTAAATATTACAGTGATGTTTGTCATGGTTACTGGAGATGAGGTTGCAGCTCCATCCTTGTGTAAGGGTTATTTCAGTGTTATCATTCAGGAGATTTACTGGAACAGCAGCAAAAACAGATTCAAAGTCCTCAAATGCAAATGAAATTCATAATGGTGAAAAATTGCAGCTCTAACATTAGCGTATGTTTAAAATATAAAAAGGGATGTGGTGTTTTTGGAAAATACTTAGTATACAATATACTGTGTACAACACATTGACTGAGTCTAATGGTGTGAAGGACCAATACAAGAAATACCCACATTTTCTAACTTCAGAGCTTTATGATTTTCATTGATCTAAATTTAGAAATAGTTTAGCATTATTTCCAAATATTTTTCCTCAATTTCTTTCATAAAATTTTGTGAAATATCATGATTAAACAGTCCAAATTTACAAATTAGAATTAAAATAGAACATACTAAAAGTTTGTGCAAACACAGTAGGATTAATCTTGGCAATACATATGCAGTCTTCCCAAAAGCCTCACCAAATTCAAGCAGATTACTGCCTACAGAATCAAGTAAATGCTGCAAAATTAAGACTGCTGCTTTAACAGACATTCACACTCCATCTCTAGGTATATTTACACAGCTTTCAATTAAAGAAGTTTTGTGTAAGGAGCACTTTCTTCAAAAGCAGTGTAACAAACACTAACATCCCTGCACTTGGGGCATTGAGCGTTTTCATGGACAACATTTATTCTGGAAGGCAGATGGATTGATCCCTAAATGATTGCCTTCTCCATATGGGCATCTCTGCACTTTTCTAAAAGCAGCTACAACACAAGTTCTGGAAGTTTGGAATCGCGCACTTCTGAGGATATTTTCCACCTGGGGTTTCCCTACCAGGCCTGCGTCCTACATAAACATATTTAAAGGTCAGAACCTTCCTTCCCACTCTCTTCCTTCTAAAATAACATTAAATTACAAAAGGCTTCCTTTTTCTGGAAATTACCTGTTGCAGAGAGCACTTGCCAACAGAAGCAAGCAGCTAAATGATCAGGTACAAGCACCATTTCCAAAGCAGGGTCTGATGGTCTGGCATAAGGCAGATTTCTGTCTCTGTTGCTGACTCCTTAGTGAGTGACACTAACTTGCTCTCTATTTGCTTTACTGTACCAGCTGAAAGATGCTCAACCTCAGACATGTTAGACAGCTAAATTAAAAGTCAAACCTCCAGATTCAGGAAAACAACTCTATAATTTTCCTCTCACTTTTAGAAGGAGCACTATTAAGAAAGCTAAGTATAATTATGCTCTTTAAAAAAGCAAAGTTCTTCTCATGAAATTCCATCAAAATTAGTCAGAAAAAATACTTTAATATATCAGATGTCCCATTATTGCCACTCTACTTTCAAAAGAGGTGGTCTTCTTCACAAAAGTTTCAGACAATTCGAGAGATCTCTCAAACAAATTGCAGATTTCCTCAATAATCCTTGCTATATGAAAACTCCATTGCACACAACTTCACAAGTTTTATGAAACAAAAAGGTAATGAGGTACTACAGGTAACTGGATAGGTTTAGGGAGAGAGGCTCACTTGGAATTAATTCCAAATTTAAAAATAGTTCTAGCAATAAACTACTTTTACATTTAGCGACTATTGATGTTCCTACTACTAATTTATTTATATGCTTCTTATCTGCCACAAATATCTGAATTTCACCTACCCTGACAAATGTCTCCAACAGGAATTAGAAGTGACATTGATGCAAAGTCATTTTTCAGTACCACATAGGATCAGGTCTGAAATGAAACCACTTGACTCAACAAAAACTCAATGCATAGCAAACAAGGATACAGTAACATAAATTTACTCTTGGGAGGCTGCAAAGTTACTTACATGCTAAATGAAATCAAAGTAAAAATGAGAAAGAACTCCATTGTTTTCAAACTTGCTAAAACATTTTGTCACAGATGGCACTCTTATTGAAAACTGGCGTAGCTCCTCATTTGGCAGTGCTCTTTCTTGCACAATTTACCAAGTCATGCATGAAATGATGGCCTTAAGCTACTCTCAGTTTTGCAAAGGACATGAGCTAGCTGCCATGGAAAAAAAGAGGAGGCAACATCACTGAGTGGAGCTGGAGGCTGTTACAGCACTTCAGCTTCTCTGCAACCAACCCCCAGCAAGGAAGGAACACCCCGGGGAGAGCTCAGTCAGAACTGCTCCTTTCCACCTCACCTCTGATTATCAGGGTTAGTCAGGATTCACCAGGATTGTGTCTCTGCCTCTTCTGTAATCAATTTCCCATATCAAATTAATCTCCAGATGTATTTCCAAAATCTGCTATGCAGTTCCCAAGAGAAATTCTGTTTCTGGGAAATGACTGAATTAGTCAAATCTAAGGGTCAAAATAGAATTTCATAATGAACTCTGTACTTTTTAATTAAGGCTGCTCTATTAACCAAGATCTGTGTCACAGCAATGCAGTCCTGTGAAGACCATGGCAGTACCAATCCCATTGCACACTGAATTGCCTGCACAAGACCTGGGCTTCAGGGAACTGAATCAGGTAAAAACTAGTTTAAGACTGCTTCTCTTCTTCCCTCGCTGCACTTCCCCATCAGAAATTGGGAAGTATATGTCTAATAAAATCTTCTAGGAACACCCAAAAAAACACCTGATCACTGCATAGCCAGTACAACTTATTTATTAATGCCTATAGCAGTAAAGGAACAGTCAAAAAATTTCATTATTTCTTTAGGGCCAAAATATGATCTCTTAATCCTCACTGAATTTAGTAACTAAAGTGGTAAGCCTTTACAAACCAGAAATTTTTAAAATACCATTTGAAGCCTCCTCTTCAGTCACCCTCAGCCATACCAGTCTGTCTCATTTATCTGGTATGGACAGCATGATGAGCCTCCTAGACAAGTAGTTTCTACCTTGTATTACTCTGCCTCAAGGATGCTCAGATTTTGAAATGTGTAATGATAGCAGTAGTTCTGCTCTTGCCTCACATGGAACATTCTATGTGCCCCTACATTTGAGATGGTCTACCTTTATATAGGTTTTATATACCTAAAAAGACCCCCGTGTTTAGAGCTGAGGTATATTTTCAAATTTTGACCAAAAATTGGTTGAAGTTACAGATTACTCTCATTCTGCTCTTTTGATGAAACAATACTCATGTGTTAGGTATTCAAGACAGACTTGTTAGGTTTGAAAATATTGATTAGAAAAATACCTCATGAATCTTGAAGATAGGTGAGCTATTTGTCTTTACCAATATTAGTATTATTTGTAAAACAAACTTCCATGGAATATTATATTATTTAATATAAAATTTGTTTTAACATGAAAAAAATTACTACTTATGACTGATAAGAGCCAGCAGTGACCCCTCACACATTGTTCATTGGCAGAACTTATTTGCTAAAAGAAAGTTGTACTGAGTGGGAAGCACCAAGATGCCTACACTGCATCTGCTTCTCAGTGCTTCACTAAGCAAATTCTTAGGGAGTTGAGACTTTTCTAAATCTAGAAAATCAAATTTAGTAAAGGTCAATGGAAGCTTCTTATCAGCGCAAAGATACCTCAGCTCTAGCTGGAAGATATTTTTAAGACGAGTAGTATTTTGCTCCCTGCATCCAACCCATTTCTCAATTGTAGGCACTGGCTCTATTAAAACTAGGTGCTAAAGGCTTATGAGACATCTGAGCCAGTAGGAATAGATCCAAGATAGAAAAATCCCCCTTGAACTTAAATTACAGTTCCACATGATGAGTCAGAGCCTTCTGTCACCTATTTCTGCCATACATGCTACATGGCTTTTGTTCATATACAGGAATGCTATTGAGCCACTTGAGTATGGGTTTTCTTTAGGGTGCAGTCGTCATGGTGCTTCTAAGTCCTGTGTTTTGTCTGCTCTTGCTCCAAAGGAACCCCACTTTTTGCTTTCTATAGAAAGAGTGCCTCTTGCTTTTCCCTGCCTAAGGAGAATTCCAGGCTGCAGTGATAATAATCACAACTGCAATTATTATCAAGAACTAGCAGATCTAATTTGTTTCATTTTATTGTATTTTCAAACCTTGACTTAATCTCACTGGTGGAAACAATGAGCAAGACAAAGAGACTTTTAAAATAAAATATTACAACACATTTGTCTCCTACCTAAAATGCAGGCTTAGCTTACCCAGATGACCACATTTCTAGGAACTGATATGTACTTACCATAGTTCTGAAATGTCTTCCCAAGAAAAGCAAATGCTGCTTCAGCTACCTCTACACTTGTGTCTGACTGACAGTAGCTCTGAAGCCTAAAAGAACTGGCTTCTGCTTCTTATGGCAGGGGAGGTCAAATTGGATGGAAGAAGGAAGGATTCAAGGAATTTTTTCAGGTTCCTAGAAACACAGGAATTGTCTGTTCTCTTGTCTACTTGGAAGGTTACTCATGGAATTAATCCTTAGGAGGAGACACAGCTTTTATTTGTGGTGGTTTCTTTACAGTTAAAAGATACAGTTTTAAGCAGTCTTTTTCCCAAAAAAGTTACTGCCAAGAATCCCATTCTTCCCTCCTCTCTTGTCCTAATGGGACAAAAGAAAATAATTCCTGGATGAATTCTGCAAAGAGAGGTCAAGGACTAGGAAGCTCCTAGTTCTCCAGGTGACACAATATATTCAAAGTTGCATTGAAAAGGAATCAAGTTCAGAGGCTGAGATTAAGTGGATCCTCTCCTCTAGGTGGGAGCCTCAGTTACACCTTGGCTTGCAGAGTTGCTGCACTCTGATCTCCCCAAGCTGGGTCAACACTCAAGACAGTTTTATCCACATTCAATGACTTAAGTGACTTGCACAAAGATTTGTGTTGTTTTGATATTTGAACATAGATGCCTAAATGCATTTTAAATTTTTATGCACATATGTGCATCTTTTCTGATAAACTTTATAACAGTCACTAAGAAATATAAAGAGCAAAAAAAAAGTAATTTTTTCCAAATAAAGAGCCTTCTATGATTTACTGGAATGACTTCATAAACACGACTTATCAGAGCAATTTAAATGGATAAAAAATAAACCTATGCTTACATTAATGACATTCTTTGCATTGAGATCAACTACTTTTTTAAATACCATCTGCTAAACAAGATCTGATATATCAACATAAGTATTAAACTTCTGAAACTCATGAGATAGTAAAGTATAAGCTTAAGTATATATTTTGAATTATAAATATCATGGTTTGTTTTACCTGGCCATCTACATACTGTACAAACATTCAGCAACATTCAAACATGTGCAGGATTGAGGTTTTTTAACCAACAACTATATATAAGAATCATCTAAAAAAAATAAACATCTGGAGGTATTTCACCAACTTATTGAAAAAAATCCATCCCAGAGCCACATTCTGGAATTAATATACAATTGCTTAATTTTTATAAGCCAATTAACTGTAATCTCACTTGGCAGACGGCTGTATGCTATCTACCCTCACACAACTATTTCTGTTCCCACCAGTCCTCTCTATCACACAGATTCCAAAATAACTGTGATATATATGTAGGAACAAGAATATTTCTCCAGTTTAAAGCCTGCCAGATCTTATCTTTCATCTGCAAAGATCAGACAGATTTCTTGCTTTCTTGATTTTAGCCAGAAAGCTAAAATGATGGAAGATAAGACTTTCTTTTTAGACTGCCTTGCTAAGTGAGGAACAATGCCCTGTTCCAAGGTCCACAACACTGGACAAGGGTTCAGGAGCTACTCCACCTGTGTTTACCTTGTATTGCCTTCACCTTTACACAAGCTCTCCTATCAAAATCCAGAGAAATGTTAGTGTTAGCAGGGAAAACAGTGTTTTCTTTTGCAGGATCCCAAGGAGCAGATACTTAACATAACATCTATATTCTTTTAAAAATTTCAAAACGTGCTGGGTTCATATTTACCACAGGTATTAAAGTAATAACCATTTAACCTTAGTGATGTCACTGATGTCCTAGCTCACAGATTTGTTTCATGGTTTCAAGTTTTCCTTGACACAAGTCTGAAAAACTTTAACCATCATATTTTTTACCAATTGACTTTTCATCTCTGCTGGTTATCAAAATTCATCCTTGAAGGCAGGTGTAAGAGCTGTTCATACCAAACACTTCAAGGTTCAAAAACAAAATGAAAAATAGACTCTGTGTTTACTCTTTGCAAAATTTTCAGCTTACGTTCTTACCCCAGTTGAACAAAATGGTCTTTTTAATAATACTAATTCCTAGACTGGCTGTTCACTCCAGGAGTAAGTTATAAGATTGAAAGGGGTGAATTTTTTTCTCAGTAATCCTATTTTGGGGATGGGACAGAGACATCTTAATGCTCTGAACTAGAAGTTGGCTCAGTTTTCAGATAGGAGCTGTGGAGTGGCATTTAAGCAGTTCATTTTAACACTTCATTCTTTTGAAAATGTCTTCTGATCATTTACAAGGTTCTGTTGGTGCCTCACCTTCTGCAAACCGTTATCAGCTCCACCATTCATCAGCATGCACAGCTGCTCAAGGACACTTAGCTCATCTAGAACATCTGTTCCACTTACTCAAGTTCTGTGCCCTGACAAACACTGTAGTATTTGAAAGAAGCAAAATTCCTTGATGCTCACAATCCTGAGAGCTTTGATGTTTTGTATGGTCAGTTCCTCCCAATTCAGCATAATTAAAACATCACCATCATCAATTACACAGGCACTTATGAGTTCAGTATTACTGAAGAGACTATGGGAGGATGGAGAGACCACCAAAAGAAATGCCCTCCAAGAATCTTAATGAGGCATGTTCCAAAGGGAAAAAAAAGAACATTCTGCTATCCTCTTAATGATAAAGACTTCTGTTCCTTAACAGATCACCCAAATTATCTATATACAAAACCGTACTATCTCAAAATACATCTTATCATGCACACAGTATAATGTATATACTCTAAATACACCCCATCACATCAGGCAAGACTGCTGAATAACTTTAATAATTTTTTCTTTTGATAATTTTTTTTTTATCCAACCAACCGTGCTAGGTCCATGAAGCTTTGGTACTTTCAACACATGTCAAGCTTTCATATTTTTCTTAGAAGCTTTAAGATAATCTGCTTCTTACCCTGATCTGCACCTAATGTTTTGTCTGTGAATTGTTAACTCAGTGCAGGGAAGCAGAGACAGGTCCAATGCCTTCACCACTACAACAGCACTTTAGTAAACAAAGGCGTATTTTGCTCCCTGAAGTTCAATTAACTGCTGAGTTAAACCTCATATCAAGATGATCAATTAAGGCACTTAGACTGCTGAGAGAGGAGAACATAGGCAGGAATAAAGCACAGTTTCTAGGGATAAATGAATAGTATTTTCTCAGATTGTTTTCCAAATAAGTTAATTTTATAAATGTGAAGAACAAACACACACTAGATCTGACAAATCAGCAGAGATCTGGAGCCTTTGATTTTATATATAGATTAATGAAAGACACTGGCTTATAATAGGACAGAAATTAAGTCAAAATTCTAACTGAACTTATAAACATAATAGTAGGAAGCACTCAATTTCTAAAAGAGAGACTAAGGTAATAAATTTCTTCTTTAAAAGCCAAATGATTAATTGTCTATAAACTGCGCAGATATTTTACTGATAAACTGCCCCAAGGGGATTGCTGTAGAAAAGGTCTCCCTTATACTTCTTCTATTGAAATTATTTTATTGGGTATTCCTGTAGAAGAGGGCATGGGTCATTACAATCTGATTTACCATTTAAAACAAGGTCTGAGTTGACAGCTGTTTGCTTACACCAAGATGCAGACCCAACCTATGCAGCCATGTCTCAAGCCATGCCCTGCTGCAGCTAAATAAACACACCAAGTGTCACACAAAGATACGTTCATTCCAGTGACTGCAGAGCTCGCAGAGAACCCAACACATCCTCCAGAAGGACATGCACACTGAAAGGCTGTACATCCATCACCTTTGGAGCACATGATTGTTAATCTAACCATATGAAATCATGGCTATTCTTAGCATCGAGAACGTCACTGTATAAAATGCTCCTCTTGAAGTGTCATATGCTCAGGATAATTTACTTCATTCACAAGAGCTTCTGAATAGTTAAAGCTCTGGCTAAATCCCAAAATTCCTCTATGACTACTCTTATCAAGCTGAACAGCATCCCAGTATTCGACCTCCCTCTGAGAAAAGGAAAGGGAACAGCAGGATATAATCCACTCCCTAAAATGGATGGAAAGATGGTCTAGAAGTCAAAGGATGTTAAAACTACTCAAGGGGACAAAAAGCAGCTCCACACATTGCCTTGAATGGCAATGACCTAACAAATGCTGCATGTCACCCAAGAACAGCAGTCTTGCATAAGCACAGAGCAACTGCACGCTGTACCTTGTTCTATAGGAAAGGTAAAGTTAGAACCTACAGTCAGCTATTTCAGCAGTTACCATGCCTTCCAACTGCAGCACAAGGGTGACTAAGCTCGTTAAAATTGTCTTCCGTACAGGTTGCTTATAGATTCATTGGTACTAATTCCACACAGTGAGAATTCCTCTGTTCCTATGTGGTGTAAATGCCACTCTTCAAGCCTCTTGCATTTCTGTAGGCAGCAGTGAAATGATTCACTGAGACCTTAAATTGCGCTCAAATCAAACGCTTAACATTGTCTCAGGCTAAGTTTAAAATCCAGGCCTGTAACTGTACTGCAGTTTCTCAGCTGGATCTGGAACACTCATCTATAATGTGTCCTGGCTGGACACTTCATTATAAATCCTGTTGCATGTGCTAAGGAAAAAATCTCTGTGGTTCTGTCCAACTGTCAAAAAAGTAAGTTCAGAATGATATCAAACAAATGACTGGGGCATATTTGTCCTCAGAGAAAAATTCTAGTCACTGTATAGAAGAATTTCCCCCATCTGTACTAATATTTCCAGAGAATCAGCTGGATAGAACATCAAGGGAAACAGATTATTCTAGTCAACTGCATTATTTTGAAAAATAAAGTCTATCCTACATGAAACAGTCCAAAACTACATTAAGCATAAGCAAGTTATTTTAGTTTGATTCTGCATGGAAACTACATTCAAAACTGGGTTGAAGATTTCCAGTGCACAGCTATATTTATATTGTTTACACAAAAACTGTTTGAGAAGCTATCCACATAGTGTCCACATCAAATTACTTTGTCAAGGTATGATCTGTAACTACTCTCAAGTCATTAGCATGCAGCCTTGATTACTTAGTAGGCATCTAACCACAGGAAAGGAAAACAAATCACGTTACCTCGTGCTGATTTAAAAATTAAAAATTGTTACTGGTGTAATGTGATGTAAACTGACAATGCATTGCAGTTCCAGCACTGCATTGCATCAGAGGTGAAACAAGCAGGCAAAGGAACAGAGCTAAGAATAGCACATTTAACCCTTCAGAGACAGTCACAATCAGTAGCAAACAGAAATTAGGCAGAGCGCAGGTAGCACTGAAGAAATCCCCTTATTTAGGTCTTTGTCAGACTAACCTGGTGGGGCAGGGGAACATTTACAGAACATTACAGCCATGCATCACAGCATGTGTGCACATGAACTGCCTTCAAGTACTCTGAAGTACACACACAAGCAAAACAATCAACATATGATACTTTCCTCCTCCCCTCACCCTGGTAAAAAACTAAGTCTCAACCCCTTTCTGAATAGAGACCAACATTTCAGTTCATTGCCTGGAGTTTTGAAATGTTTTGCTTTGTCAAAGGCAGCACCTGGGATTGCTTTGTTTCTCCTGGTGCTTTTCTAATCAGTTTATGTAGACTGTGGGCATATTCTCTGACCCTTGTCATCTACTTAAGAGCATTCCAAGTGTGTAAGCAGAGCTGTATCTTCTTTCCCTTTAAAAGTTTACAACTGCATCACTGTCAGAGTCTGCCTGCAAATTTCTGGAGGGAAATAAAAACAAAGGACAGAAAGCAGATACAGAGAGAGTATCCTTCTTCTCCACACACAGAGTTCAAACAAGATTGCTTCGATTTTGGCTGCCGTTCCCAAAGTCATGCTTGAGTTTGTATTTTTATTATCCTAGATAAGTTCTGAATTCATGTGATTTTTCCTTTAGGAGATTTTGAAGAAACACTTGAAAAGGAACCTAAGATATAGCCAAAGGAAGCTGAGTTTTACTGAACGACAGACTTCAGTTATTTCACATCTTTTTAAGTGTTAGTGCCACCTCTTACAATGAACCAACTCTTTGTATGACAAGGCAAACAGAAGAATCTTTTCACCATCCACTTTCATCCCACTGCTCCAGTACTGGGACCATGGATTAACTTCGATGGGTTTGAGTTTGCACCTCAGTCCTGAAAATGGTCATCACTTTAAATAGGTGAAAACACACTAAGTGGAAGGGAAAGATGCTGCAGTACAAGCCCAGAACTGAACCTGGCTATAGCTCCTAACTCTTCCACACCACATCCTTCTCTTCCAGCAGGTGAGCATTTCTATAGTGTCATCAGTGTGAACCAAATTTACACCGCCTTTACAAAAACATTTAAAATTTATGGCTGAGAGAAGTGATCTCTGTGCAAAAGTCAGGACTGAAAAGAAAAATATTGATGTGTGGAATTTTCTCTAACTAGAGGTATGTTCTCCACTTGTTGTATTTCAGCATCCCACAATCTCTTAATACGGTTATCCACAAAACTCTTGTGATGGAGAAAAGGAGCAAATGTTTTTCCATCAGCTTTCTTGGTGATGAGTCAGTCTCCTTTTTCCTCAGCTTCTTTATCCTTACATAATATTACATAATAATATGGAAGTGTTCTACTTCCCATCAAGAAATATCTTGCATGTTTTTAAACACATTAAAGCAGATTTACTTTGAAGCTTTGAATTGTTTGTAGCTTCTCCCAAAAGAAGTATTGCAAATAATGCTGTGTAAATGAAGGATATTTTCAGTTCAGTGGTCAATGCAAGATAGGAAAATAATTTTGTACATTTTATGCCAAACTTGACTTTCAAAGAAATGCTGGGATATTAACCTCTAAATGGCTATCTAAACAAGATAACATTGTTTCAAAAACATCAGGTCAAAATTATTTATGTAACAACTGGACAATTTAAATAGGATTAAATAGCAATATAATACCTTTGGCTGACCCAAATCTGTATCTACTGAATAAATAAGTGGCCAGAAAAAAAGTATGTCCCAGTTCTACTCATAAGTAGAACACATTAAAAACTTTTTTCTTTATGTACCCCTTTTACCGTCCTGACTTCTCGAGAAAGTGCTGATCCTGTAGGATCCCAGCACCTCCAGAGAAGGCTCCTCTGCTTTCCTCATTAAGTATTTTGAGGACATCAGAGAGAGGATTAATTGCTGTTAACCACTAAAAGTACACCACAGCATTTATCTTACAAGCCTTACCACCTGGGAGGGCAATCTCTTTATGCACTGACCATTAAGTACCTTTCTCCATCAGGACATTGTTGGGGATGTTAACCACTACCTCTGATATCAGAGAATATGAATAAACAAAATGGCACTCAAAAATTTATTAGCTGTAGAATGAACTTCATTTAAACCATAAAAATATTTCCCAATAAATCCACTTCGAATTAATATGACAGATCCTATGTCCCAGGGAGAGAACACGTAATTTGTACAGAATTTCAATAGATAATGAGCTCCATGTTAAAACCTCAGAGCAACAGAAGCAACATCACCATAGCAAGTTTAAATTTTGAAGCAAGTAAGCAAAGGGAAAAGAAATTCAACATTTTAATCAGCATATACATACTTTTAATACAGACTTAATAACATTAGCAACTCCAACATGCAATAACCTTGTCATTACAGAGGGGCAAAAGATTGGTTTATTTATAACATTACCATGGACACTTACAACATATATGAATATTTTTAATTGTTGTAATGCATAATCACAAGAAATTCATCTACCAATGAGCACATTTTCATTTTATGTAGGGACACTATAAAAGACCACTGTACATTGAAGGAGGTCAAACAGTTTCTCTTTGCCAAGTTCATTTCTGCTCTTTGAAAGCTGTAACTATTTGTGGATGTCACCATTCTGCACAAATTGAAAGGGCAAGACTGAGCCATAAGGAACTACCAATGCTTAAAGCTGCTTCAGAAGGTCTGTACAGCTTCATTTGGTAAAGACCAGTAATTTGTTCTCAACTCAGGAGATGCTGGCTATTGTGTTTGTAATGGATTATTCCCCTCTCTCCGTACTTGAAAAGCTGCATTTAGGGTTTGTTTGTTTGTTTTGCCCTAGTTTCATTATTATAAATTATTACGTTTGAATCAGCTTTTGACCTAGATCCTAAAAAATGGATACTTCTAAGCAAGCATTCAGAGCTCACATATTCTCAGTGACAGCCACAATTCTGGGACACAAGCTTAGATTAATGCAGAGAGGGAGGAAAAGTATTGGGAAGTGGGTAATGATATTTTTTCCAGCTAATCTGAAACTGAAAGGGACAACAAGTGAACACAAAAATCACTAGATTTGTAATGAAGAAGCAGACAAAATCATTAAATCAGCTGTGCTAAATAGCTACAATCCAGAATGCTGCATTCAGAGCCAGAAGAAATCTCTTGGCTCAGCAGGAATGAGAAAAGGTCTACAGCAAGAGCCTCCTGTTTAAAAAACCTAAACAACATATAACTAATTTTCAAGACTAACAGGATAGCAGAAATTCAGTCATCTAATGGTTTGTTCAGAAGCACAAATTTCATCAGCTAAAAAAAGTCAGTTTCCACACAATCAGTCCCAATACCCAGCAGATAAAACAGATGGGTCACTGGCCATTCACAGCCCATTTCCATGATATGCATTCTTGTGGTCTATAAATAACCCAGTAGGGACACCTGCTTCCTGGCAGTGCAGTAGAAGTGCCTCTGTTCTTTTCTACTTTCATCATGTTCATTATGGATAAGGATAAAAAGAGATGAACACAATTAAGCAATAAAACTTTTTCCTTTCCAAGACAACACATATTCTGCCACAGCAGCCTCAGTACAAGCAGCAAACACGTGCCACCTATTCACTTGAAAACTGTTCATCTCCCAAATTAAACATACTCTGAGGAAATTCATACTGGGGAGGGGGAGGGCTTAGTTTATTTTCATTCTCTTTTTCCTTCTGGTAATTGGACTGAAATCACTACTAAACTGCTACTTAGCCTTCAAGTATGCATATTCATTCTACTAAATGTTATTTGCTTTGTTGTTTAAAATTTTAAGTCAAAAAATGTCATTCTGTTAAACAAAATAAACTGGAGAGTGACTCTGGCCAATGAATTTATCCTCAAAAATCCATAGGAGCCACCGTTTAGGGTAAAAAGATGGATAATTTCTGGTGGACCTGCCAAAGGCAACTGTGGCCTTCTGTTGTGGACACAAACAAGCTGGTAAGGCAACCTGCTCTCCCAGGATTTCATCATTTATTCCGTTCCAAACAACTCACTCATGTCTTTGTGACATTTGTGAACATTAAGTAGAAAAGCACCTGAAATCCACTGAGCACAGGCAATCAGAGCAAAGGAAGAGATTTCTGCCACTATTCAATTACAGTGTTTCAGCTGGGCATGTCCCACAGCTGCACTGCCCCGGAGCAAAAGCCAAGAGACAATATTCTTTCACAATGCAGACAAACAGCAGCACTATGTGCCAAAAGCCCTTTCTATCTTCTTCACTTATTTTATTCCAACTACTTGGACCTTTTTTTGCAGATCTGGATGAAATAACTCCTCCCTCTCAAAATTTACAACCTCAAAATCCATCCACCCTTCTTCAAACATCTCACCTCCCACTCAAACACCATCTTTTTGCTTTGTTTACTTCAGATGCCTTTCTTTGCAAACTCCCTAAAATGTTTTCATTATGCACTAATCAACTTCATTTTCCTTTTGGTTTGTTTCCTTCTCCTAGGCTTTCTCAGTATCTACCTACCCCTCTCATTTTGTAACAGAAAGAACATACCAGAAATTTCTCAAAAGGCTGCTCTTCTGCCAAATAAATGTTTCCATAGGGAATATGAGGTCTAATAAAAAAAAGAAAAAACGAAATGCACACTTCCAAATTCCCAGTCAGAAACAGAAAATGGTGCAAAAAAGAAAACATTTTAACGATACTGACCTAAAATACAAAACCTCTGACTCAAAGCCTCAATTTATACAATGCTGAAGAGACTGGCTCCCAGTTTCAGAGCTCTGGAGGAAGATGGTTTATCTCCATGCAGAATATGAAAAAAAAGTATTGAAGTCTGAAACCAAATTATGCAAAATGAGAAAGCTTCCTGTCTTGCTATGCTAACAGTTAACTATGATTTAAAAAGAGAAGAAAAAAGGAGGACCTAGGAGGGAATAATCAAAATCCACATTCTTCACAGCCCATACAGTCAGGAAGAATTTAGTCTTCACTAATGACTCATGCAAGTCTCCCTATAATCCCACTCTTGCCTTCTCCAAAGTTCTGTGTACTGTATATATTTGTTGCATGTATTTTGTGGATTTTCTTAAGTAGGAACTTATTTTCTAGCTCATATTTATGAAGCTAATATACAAATAAATAGAAATACATCAAACAAGCAGCAGATCACTGTTTCCATATTTTCTTCCCGTTTTGCATCAGAAGTTGCCCTCAGACAAATCTGTCATACACTCACAACCAAAGTCATTACTGTCATCATTTGGGCTGTCAGCCCAATTCTATGCAAAATGAAATGACAATGCAACTAAACCCCTTAAGACTAACTAAGTTTAAAAATAGCCAGCATACATCCATTCTCACCACCAACAATGGCAATAGACCAACTTGGATTCACAGACTAATGCCCTTCAACCTGCAAGGAACTCTGGCCAAGATCAATAGTAATACCCTATATTACAAAATATGAGCTTGATTTTTCTGCTTAACTGTTTGAACAAAGAGTAAGTATTTCCCTTCAACATAGTAATTTAGGAAATGAAAAAAGCTAATGTTCTATTACCAAAAAAAAAAAAAAAATCTTGTGTCTCTCCATTGACTAATAATTATATTGAAAATTTAAATGCTCAGTTTTTCACAACTGCAGAGCATGAATGTCATAGTTAGCAGTCAGTTCAGGTAACTGTGATTGCTTTACACATTCCTGATCCAGTACTGATTCAGCAGCACTAGAAAACACTTATTTACCACTAAAGCAGTTGGGAGACAGGTATAATGAACCATTTTAATTAACACTTATTCATCACTACAACATAGGTAAAGCATTTTCAAAGGTTTATTTTCCAGCTCTGTATGAGTTCATTTTTAATGATTTCTTTAGCTTTTCTAGATTAACTTAAAAGAATTTCCACCCCACATTTAATATCCTGTCCTTATGGTCACAGCTGAAATAATGGTTTAAAATGAAAGATGGATGATGACCTTCAGTGAATGGTGGCGCTGAGCATTGCCCTGGTGCATGCTTCACAGCACAGAGCATTCTGCAGCTGAATTTACATTGCTGCTGTGCAGTGCTAGGGACACACACAGTAACCTGCCACTGACTAATGGGCAGTTTCTCTATTTTATTTGCAGGACAAGTAATAAAGCAAAGGGAATTAATTTACATCGCCCAAGGATTTTACTCCCTAGCTAACTTCTCCTTTCACTTGGATGCACTTGCCTATATGGAGAGGTACCAATAAAGCAAACTCCCTGGAAAAGGTTCATGAATATTACAGCTTCCAGTCACAGCTCTGCACTAACTGATAAAGCAAGAGGCACCTGAGCACAAATCTCCACATCATACCCATCCACACCACAAAATATTAGGAACACCACTTAATAGTGTTTATATTTTTGCTGTGTACAATCTGAGGCAGTAGAATTCAATATTTCAAATCAGAGCTTCTTCTCAAATTCCATACAGATTTTACCTAAGTAACAACTGAAATGTGACACCTTGAGATTTCTATACACCCTTTCCAGGAAACAACTTGTATTTTCTCCAGACCAGATTTTATGTATTTTTCAGGCCATACCTTATTTGGGTCATGATTAGATTTGCGATTTTCTCTTTTTTTTTTCGGCCTTGGGTGGCAGTTGGATGTTGCTTGGGTTTGGAATTTTGATATTCAGCTTGGACTTACAATCAGTTAAGAGCACTGACATTCAAGAGACCCTGATTATAAACTCATGCAGAATCTAAAAAATTAAGTAATAATTCCTATTTCTGGTTAGGCCCTCAAATTTGAAGCCTATCTAAATTTAGTAACTTGCCTCTCTTGACTGTGTATTACTTTATTCCACATACTTCATTCTGTTGCTAGTTACAGCTTAGCTATTTTCCACATTAATTATAACAGTGACCTTCTTCCAAATGTTTTACCAAGACCTTTTAGAAGCATGTCTGAAACTGCTGCCTCATCTAAAGCATTTGAACCTTGCATGAGCTGTAAAAGCAAAGGATTTCTGTACATCAGTGTTAATCAGATGCTTTATATTTGTATGAAAAAGGACAAAAATTCAGATACATTATAATAAATATTTAATTAATTGCTCTCTCAGCTGTCTTTAGTAAGGGGTCAAAATCAACATCTTTCACAAATCTCTTCCTCTCTCTCTAGTCCCTGTGTCCACAAACCCACAGTTCCAAAGAACTCTAGAGCCCTGTGCAAATACCATAAAAGTAGCTGTCTTACCTGTGGAAAAAGGTACACCACACACATTTTGAAAATTAGATTTCCTTTTCTCGGATAGGGTAAATTTTATTGCCACTTTCTTTTTTTCTTTTTTTTTTTAAATTGGGAAAAGGCCTTAAAAAACCCCAGATGTTCTAGTGAGTTTCCAACAGCTGATGCTATGTAGTGTAGTCAGAGTTAGAAAGTCTCAGTGATGGCACATGCTACATCAGTTTCAGGAATGTGGTGTACAGAACTCTCAATAAAAACATTACAAGTTGTGCAACAGTAAAGTCTCAATGGTTATTTAATCTCAAGAGAATTTCTGTCACAATGGTTAACTCCACAATCACTGTCAATAAATTTACATCTTCATAGCAAAATCAGAACCCAGGCAAAGGACAGAGCAGTAGGAAAAAAAATGGGCAAAACCCAAACCCTCAAAGGTTTGAACAATTTACAAGTGTAAAAAAAACCACTGAAAATTAATGTCTGAATGCTTTGAACTTCTCTGCTCAGAAAAGAAAATGGATGGGAGAAAATTGCTAAGGAAATTCCATTGATAAATCAAAGCATCTTTACATTATTGCAACTAAACCCACCTGACCTACCCTCAAATCCAAGCAGCCACTGTGTCCTTCTAGAACTATGGCAACATGAACTTGTTACTTCTGCAATATTGCAATTCTCTGTTTGCACCACAGAACTCCAGTCTCCCATCAGTCACCTCATCCTTAGCTTCAATCTGAGCAGTGAGTTAATCTACAAACTGCTTTATTTTAATTCTGAGGCATTAAGATGAGTCAAGGAGGTTGGCAAGCAGTCAGTTTTTCACTGACCTGTAAGCACAACAAGAATTTTAATACCCACTTCACTCATTTAGCTGACCCAATCCTCAACAGCACACTTACTAATTACAGTTTTAAATCCTGTAAAGTAGTTTATCCTTTATTATAATAGCCTATTACAAACACCAAGCTGTAGTGTTGAACATTTTTGGAAAACTGCCTCACTACCAATTTTTCAGAGAGTATCTGCAGTTCTTCCATAAACATTAAATCATTATTCTCTTCTCACAGCACATTAAGAAAGGATATAATTAACTTTGTATCAAAAGCACTGCCAAGGTCTTCAAGAGTGGTTAGCATTTTTTTAATGAGATATAAAAAATAAAATATTCAGGATTTTTCCTAAAATTGAGACCCCTTTTAGTGCATCTCCAAACAAGCTCTCAAGAAGGGAAAACACAGAAGAATCCTAACTGTATTTCAAAAAGCTCCTAGCATGTCCAGATTAAATTACTAGAGATATCAGAACAGAGATGTCCAGAGAACAAAAAAGCATAAACAAGAAGATGAAAAAACTATTTATGGACTGTCTTTTCTCTGCACAGTTTAAGAGAAAAGGTACTTTCACTGTCTCCTGTATCTCACATTAGAGAATGTAACTATCCTGGCAGACTCCATATTGAGTCTCAGGAGGTTGAGGTTTTGGGTTCGGGGAGAGGGGAGGGCAGGAGTTCCCAGAACTGAGACACAGATGAAAACGGAAGCAGAATTTCAAGGGAGATGGCATTCATTCTCTTCAACATCCCCCCGGACACGTAGAGAAAATCACCCCCAGAGCAGTCAGCCAGCAAACTGGAGCTGTGGGGATGAAGCCCACACCTCGTCCTGCCATGGGAACAGCTCTGGGCCAGGCCAGAAGCTGAGCTGAGCTCAGAACAATATTCAGCAAGATTCTGTTGGCCTGCAGCAAAACCAACATAGTATTGCCACTGCCAGTCAGGGATCACAGGCTTCACATTAGCCCATCCTTTAAAACCTCAGGAAAGGTCTGGACTTGTTGTGGTCTGTCTGGAGATCAAACAGGAGGTGCTGCTGCTCACCTGGTTTTAGTTACAGCTTAGCTTTGTGCAATTGTGTGGTGTGAGACCTCTGGTTACAATAACTGTGAGATATTCTGCTGATTAATGTAGCATAATAACAGATAGTTACATATTCTAGAATAAACTATTTACAACCCTAGAATAACAATGTAGTATAGAATAGCTCAGGCACAAGATGACAAAGGGCTTGAAAGTACAAGAACAGGAAATTAAAAGAGATCTCAACTACATTCAACTCATGAATAATTGATTACTGGTCCTTTAAATGCATGCAAGTTTCAGAGCTGGGTAAAACCAGATATGACAAAAAAACAAAGAATAAGCATCCAATATACATAAGTATGCAGTATTTATTACTTTTGGGAAATTCAGCTGTAATGTGGAATTCCAGACACATGAAGAAAGAGTAAGGAGTTAGCATGCACTAGAAAACAGGATTAGCCCCAAGAGGGCTCTACAAGAAGAAAAAAACCCCATCATCATTATCAGTTTCCTCCTTGTGAAATGTTGCCAGGCTGTCACTTCCCTCCTATTTCTTGTTAAGGAAAGCTGCAACTGTTGACCTTAGGACATGGAAGGGTGGCAAATGGATGAATACAAAAGCAGGGGGAAAAGGGGTAGATACTAAGGCGCACGGAATAAGTTTAGCTGTATTATGACTGAGACCTTTCCTACAACAGTACTCTCTCTGAAATAATTATTCCTAGGCTAATAATAACTCTTTGATTAGACTATCAAGACTTTAATTAGGCTAACAATGTAACTCCTAGCTTTGCCTTTGCATATGAAGTGTTTCTTCAGACCACAAGCTGCACAAGCAGTTCATGCAGCCAGAGGGAGAGTGCACCAGGAAGAACAATTTCAAAAGGGGAAATCCTGAGTGCCAGCTTCTATTTCAAAGCCTCCTCATAAATTTCTAGTTCAACAGTCAAATTAAAGATCATTTTATAAGCAGTTGCATCACTGATAATAAATGTTTTAATTGCAAGGTTTTTCTGCATATGAGGTATCTAAAAGTAGTTAAAATCACATAGAAAAAGTTGTATTTTTATTACTCAAGAACAAGAATGCAAACTGTTTCTTAGCACCAAAATTAAACTGACTTAACATTTATCTCTAAATGAAAATCTGATACCAGCTGTTCATTAAAGACATTTATTAATAAACTGAAGTTAATTTACTTTCCTAGTCATGTGCCCATAAAGTACCCAATTTGGAGATACACTTAAGTATCTCTTGATTTTTCTTCTCCTGCCAAAAAGTTCCCAGAAAACCAGTGACTTGCTGATATTTCAAAAGTGGAAGTTGACTAGAAATACTGTCCTTGAAACAATACATGGGGCTTTTGCAGAAATACCTGGCAAAAATAGTTCTGTCTTTACATAAGCTTTCCTACTATTTTAGAGAGAATAGTGATTAGCATACAGATGAGTATGGGCTGACATGAGCATTTATACTATCAAGTACAACAATGAAATACAAGCATGATAAGCAGCAATTTCATATTGACTTTATAGCAGTCAAATATCAGTAACAAACACTGCCTGAAAAACATGGAGATTATTCAAAATAGTATTCAGGTTAGTGGATTTTTTTTAGTTCTTTTTTTTCAGAGTAATAGAGCTAATGGGCTTCTGTTTTCACAGGCACATCCATTTTCTCTGCAAGGAAGTTTTGCTCAAGCAGCTCAGTTTCTGTTTATCCAATTACTCAGCTACTTAAGCATCCCTTCAGATCAAATAACACTGCACAATGAAAGTAACTTCAAAATTATTGCCACAGGTCAAGATTCTTTAAGATGTGCAAAGAGTATGGGCAACAGGACAGTACAGCATACACAGACCAGTGATTTCATTAACATGCACAAGCACTACATAGTTTTTCCAGAGATATTTCAATAATGAAACCATAAGCAAAAATAAGGTAGTCATATGTATGGAGACCAACTTAGGAAAGGCAATGATGTTTGGAAAATTCAGAATAGTAAAACTGAATACTGCATTTGGTGATCTTTGCCTTTTTATACACCTGCACATCTGTGGTACACTTGTTTCATGCTCTCTCAGAATATTACGAATCCAGAGCAGGACCTAGTTACCTACAGCACACTGGGTCTGCAAGTTCTGGTTACCAAAGAACCAGGACCCACCTACAAGCATAAACTTGTAAAGTTTCATTGAATTCCAGGAGCCACTGAAATGAAGGTGTCTACAGTGAGAATCCTTTAACCTACCCACTTTCTGAATAAGATGCAAGTGTTCAGTAATTCTTTTTCCAGAAACCTCACCTTACCATCCAAGACTTGATGAAAAAGAGGTGGAGAAGAGGGGCAAACAGAGGAGGGTAGAAAAGATATATAAAGAAAGGTTTATTTTGCTCACCTGCCACAATCCTAGTTCTCAATTTCACTGCCTGCAGGGAGGACACTATCCAAGGTACTGAGTCCAGTTCTACTTCAGGAAATCCTGTTCCCTTAAATATTTGATCCAGAGAGTTTCTGAAATAAAAGAGTAAATCTTTTAACAGCAATAAGGACAGAAGGATTTTCTTATTACCATGTTACTACACACACAAATCAAACATCTGAAGTTCACAAACTGCAGGCAAGTTAGCACCATTAATGCATTTGAACAAATGCTTGAAAAGTATTCACTATCGTGATGCTATTAGATAATTTGACTAGAAACAGAAAAAACAAAAAAAAAAATCACCTGAAGTCTTAACATTATGGCACATTCCATAGTTCTTTAACTGTTCTATACAGAAAAGCAATTTTTAGGGTAAAACCAGAACAATAAGTATGTGTAACTAAAGATCTGAAAGTAGCATGAGAAGGCAATCACCTTTCACTTCTCCCAGCACAGATTAACATTCAGGTTTAAGAAGCTGAAAGCCACAGCAAACAAGTACAAATACAACTTTTAGGTGAGCCATGGACTGCACAGGGCTGTGTTATGATGCAGCAGCTACCAGAGGAGCTATCAATGAAGGAAGCAGCACTCTGTCCTCTTCCCCCACAGACATTAAATGCAAATTTAGGACAGGCTGAACTATTTTGACAAAAGTGCCATGCCAATCTTAGAGGTTGTGTATTACAGAAGGATTCATAAATCTTTGCTCAAGACAATTGCATTATTTATACAAAGAACTAGATTAATCCATGCTATATATTATATTCATGGAAAAGAAGGCTGTGAAAAATCCATACTAATGGAATTTTATTAACCCTTTTTATTTCAACTGTCATCATAAGTGAAGTCTACCTGACTAGTACAGCCAAAATCTTCTTCACTGTCTGCAAATACATTTCATCTAGTTCATCACATAAAATGATTTAAAGTAAAGAATCAAACTTCATTAGAATTTGCACTTAACAGAGTAACTGCTAAGCTTCATTTGAACCTCTGGAAACCACTGCACATTCTCCAAAAGCAACAGCCATTAAGTAGGAGAGGCAAACTGTATTTTTAGTAACATGACAATTTATGCACAATGCTATTCTCCAAAGCCCTGGAAACAAGAATAAGTGAAAAAGGGAAAGCTATAAAAGAAAACACTTAATGGGGAAAAAATATACTAGGAAGTACAGTATTGAAGAATTAATAAGCACAGGGAAGTATAAGCAAAAAATATAGCTGCTAAATTTTGGGTGAAAAAAATTTCTCAGAGACATCAAGCTTTTAGATCAGCTGTTATAATAATGGATTACTTCACCCTTTGATATCTACAAGAAAACGACAAAATTGCATTTTTGTCTTGTTCTATGGAATCACAGTAGAACTATGACATGCTTAAACAAGGTGAGGAAAGAACATTGAAAATATCAATGAGGTATCTGTTTCACTATCACATACTTTCAATAATTCATGGACATGTTAATTTAGGTATTTTAGAGATGTTATAATCAGCCAACTATTCACTAGCAAGTCACTACACCCCTGCAGTCATGTCTGAAGTAGCTTTTATTTACCAGCAGATAAGTAATGAACTAACACGTTAAGTTACATTATCAATATTATGACATTTCAGTAAAATTGGGACCTGGTTTTTAGTCTCTCCTATTATGCATCTCATGGGGAGACACAATGGTCATTGTACTCAGTGTGGCTATCTCTCCATTGCAACTGACCAAAAGACCCTGTTTTGACAAAATTTTCAATCCTTTACTCCACATGGATCTTCTTTAGGGTTTGTTTTTCCACAGTGGCTGCTGGCAACAAAATATGGTACATTAGTCTGGCTTCTGGGTTTTTGTTTCATTGGTTTTTAAAGGCCTACCAAAGCAGCACAAGACTGAATGATTTATCATGTTAGTTAAATTTCTGACTTTCTCTATCAGAGAGCTGAAGTTCTGTTTAACTCCTCGAACCACCCTCCCATGTCTCACAAGGAGATGAGTAAAGCATCTAGTTTCATGAGTAAGCACATAGCTAAAGCCAAGAAATTTAAGTAATTGCTCATCTCTGCAGTGTGTTGATAACATAACTGAAGCATGCACTGCACCTCTGAAAATGGAGGCTGGGCAGGATCAGCTGCCAAGGTTAGAGTACAGATAAAGCCACCATTAGACAAAAACCATAGTTACTGAGATAGAACGCAAAATTTAGAAATGAAATCCTGAAGCACTGGTACTTGCAACATCAGAACTGGTAGAATTTAACCAAAATCTACATATAAATCAAATGCTTAAAAACATATATTAGCTGTTGTATTTGCAATCCCATTCCCCATCTTAGTTTCCCAAAGAGAGGGCTCTGCAAAGCCTGCACACCCAACAAAACGCTGTCTCTGCTATTGCCTTAGCATTTATCTTCACCTTAATGCAGAGTAGTTAATAGGACAGTTTGATGTATCATTTGGACAGAAGCAGCTGAGCAGATAAACCTGTTCTGGAGAATGGAAACTATTTTTGCATTGTGTAATTAGAAGCAATAGAAAAGACATTGAACATGACCTCATCAACTGAGGCAGTATTCCACTAGGCATTTAACTTAAAACACATAGGCACATTTCACTAAGAAAGCAGATATAGTGTAAATACAGGGAAGAAAGTTGGATGCAATATCATGGATAATTTTCCTAACAAAATACACAGCAAATAAATATAGTAAGTTTTTGCAAGGTAATGGTATTGACAAAGGCTAAAGTCTTTGTTGTTGAAAAGTCATATACTACTAAAAGAATAGAGAAGTGAATCACTGGCAAGAAAAGTTCTGCATGACTGCTTTTGAATAAATTACATCAGATCTAAAGTTATTCCAAATTAGTGTAACTCATGCTTATAGAGTTAAAGTTAATAATTTCTGTTCCACAGTTTCTACATTTTGAAATTTCTAAGGACATTAAAAATACAGATGTAGACACCAGGTAAGCTGTGATAAAGTTCAGCACTTGCAAAGATTGATCTGAGATCAAAGGTCACAGCACCATTACTGCCTCCTGCTTTTCAAACATCTACTATTAGATTCCTCCAGCTTTTACAGCAACATAACAAGTCACATATATTGCCATTAAAAAACTCTTCATTTCAGCACAACTGTAGACCTAGAAAGGGTGATTATTTTAAGTAAATGCCGGTATTTGAGAAAATCACAGATATTAAAATGATTTTCATCCTTATTTTACTATACAAGGAATTATTGGAAAGATAAAAAGCCATTACGGCAGTTCACTTCTGGAAATGGATAGATTTGCCTCTGCCAACCTAATACTTTAAAAGAATAAATAAAAGAGAAATTGGTGATTTTCACTGAACCTACCATATTCCAGTCAACAAAGCAATTGTCAAGGCACAGCAAGGGCTGGTCGCTCCCCGCAGGACAGAGAGGAATTGCACACCAGCACGTCCAACATGGCAGGGGTCTCACCAACCAAAGCCAGCACCCACACAAGAGAGCAGGGCAGGCTCAGCCAACAGCCCAAATCATGAGGCAAACCCAGGATGATAACACAGGTCCAAGGCCACACGAAGAAATTACGCCGCATATGAGGATCAGGCCAATGCCAGGATATCAGCCCACAGGGCAGGGTCCTGCTCTGCAGGATCCACAGCAAGGCAGGGCACAGGCCATGCTGGAGAGCAGCTCTCCCACCGGCCAAAGGGGAAGAGGGGCTGAAGGCTGAGTTTAGATAGAGCCTGGCCCCACACCAGCCCTGGACACCCCCACCCCCTGTGGGTCAAAGCCTCAGGTGAAGCTGCTCAGATCCATCAAGGCTTCAGGGCCCTGACAACAACAGTCAAAGCAGCAATTCTAGAACCTGCATTTTCCTCTTCTCTGATTTACTTGTTTCTCTTTAAAGACTGCCTGTCTTCTAAAATAAGGCAAAGACAAGAATCTCATTTTGCCTTTGATATTGCAGCTATGGCATACTCTGGTGTGTCAGCTTGTTCTGACTCATCTCCATTTAAGTTTGTCCTGGATACTGTTTGCTTGCTCCACTTTGCACTGTATTTGCCTATAATTTACTCGCTCTTCATCTATCAGAATCTGTTAACCTTTTCTGGGCTTCCAATTTCCCCTCCACATATTTTTGTCCATTGCTGTTGTTGCCTACAGCTACACCTGATCACTTTCTGCCCTAAACGTTTCCTGCCATGATCTATCTTTCTCTTCTTACTCCATTCTCTCTTATGTATGCTGAATAGGAATATGAACTTCTTAATAGACAAGTGAAATACACTTTGGGTTTGCCTCTTGAAAATAGCCTTCTTCAGGGGCACTTTTAATAATACCCCAAGAGCAACCTGCTGATTCTTAGTTCTGAATACCAATTCAGATGCTAAATGATGCAGTAGGTGGATTTTTCCCCACTATTTAAAATAACCAATTGTTAACACAAGTTAGTTTCTCCCACTTCCAAGTCTGAGATACATTATAGTATATTTCAAGAAATTAAAGACAATGCTAAATAATAATTGAGTGAATTCACATTTCACCTTCTCTTAAACTTACTCTTCAAGTGGTTTTGAAAGCCCCAATGCTATTTCAGCATTCAACAGGCACAATTGGTGACCATCTCCTATAATAGCATGGGTTTGAATGGGCTGAAATGATACCTGAGGCAGACTGCACAGCTTCGCTTTGAACACCAAGTGTTTCTAAGAACAGGAATCTTCTTCACAAATATGAACAGTCACACTTAGTAGCCTTTGTATCTCTTCTGAGTGATCAAGTTTCAATCACTATATGCAGAAAGCGTGCACAGTAAAACAAATTGTAATGTGCAATGGGAATTTATCCAAGGCAATTGAAAAGGCTTTTCCCCCTGAGCTGTTCTACAGCTCAGAGATTAGAAGTCAAGACCTCTGTTTCCAGATTCATGCTCAGCCCATTAACCATTGTGCTTCCATCTCTTTATTTTCACAATTTTAGTGAAAGAACACAGTGCAACATAACACCCGCAGCATACAGTGGTCTCAACTCAAAACAACGTCTTGACACTGAAGACACTTATAATCCCACCCACATATGCATTTTCTGGATTGTTCTACAATATTTCCCAAGAAAGCTTTTTACGAGACACCATGGGTGTCTGCTCGCTTTATTTAGCCCCCGTCCACAACAGCAACGTCTGCCTTGGTGACCACATGGCTGGGAGGCACCAAGCCCCTGGGAGCAAGGACTGCAGAGTCTTTGTGCAGACCCTCTGGCTTCTGCAGCCAAAGCAGGACAACGGGTCTCAACAGCCAGCAGCTCTGGGATCAGGGCTCGCTCTGTGTGAACGGTCCAACCATGCAAAGCTGATTCAAGGATATCTCTCTCATGAAACTTGCCGGTATTTTTCTAGTAGATCAAAGTTTTTTGATGTAGGTGTTAGTGGGAGATGAAAAATTTCATCAAACAGTCACGGTACTTTCTGAATCTTTAAAAAGAGGCGTAAGTCCTTCTATCAGCATTTTGATCACCAATTTATACAAAACCATACTGCTTCTTCACTTTAATACATCTCAACGTTTAAGGACTTTTTTTTTAAGAGCATTTAAAATACTTGTACTGTTTAGTGTCCTTAGAAGGGAGTGAGAAATACCTATAAACTAAAAAGCAATCAAAAAACAATTAAAATAATTTTTCCATTGTACAAAAAAACATGGAAATCAGCATAAGACCTGGGGCTCATGCCCATAACAACTTCTCTGCTTTCCCAGAGCCAAAAATCATGTCTCTACTGCAATAACAAAACATTATAATTTACCTGAAGGCAGGTCACACACACACACAGAGTGATTCCACTTTGCTAACAAAGCCTACATAAGGCACGATGGACTGGCGTCTCCACATCCTGCAACTTCTGGCATCAATATCTAGTCAAGACAAAAACATGCAGGATCTAAGCTATGAACAACAGGACACCTTGAACATAACAAATACACAGATAAATTCTAAACCTGTTTCAACAGGCATTATGCAGCACCACATTACCCATTCTAGAATCATGTGTTGCCTTTTCCCCATCATGCAAGGCTCAGCCTCAAGATGCCAGATATTCATTACCTATGGAATTGCATAACTTCAAAGCAAGTAAGTCAAACAGGAAAAAGCAGGGACCTAAATCACATTTCTCCTTCAAAGGCCACAGTGACTTTTCTAGAGCAGCAAGCAGTCCCATCTAATAATGCTGTGTGACACTACTGCCTTGAGATGTGGTTACACAGTAACTCACGGATTTTGCTCACATTTCTTAAAAGATTTTTTCATTTGCATGACAAAAGTCACTGATCTGACCAGCCATAGTCAAACTCAGATACATTTCTTAACTGCACTCTACCAACTTGTTTACTCTCATTCAGAGGTAAAATCCTGTTAACACCTTTCTTCCATACTGCCTCTGGAATTAATGTATGGTAAACCCTGCTAACATAGAATGAGACACTTAACATCTTAAGGGATTTTCTGCCATTTTAGCAAATTCATCAGCACAACACACCATCAGACTGACTCCAGCACTGATGAGGAAAGCAGGAAGTGAACATAGTCAAGCTTTTATCTAGTTGGGAGCCAGGTGAAGAGAATTACCATTCCTTCCTTCCTCCCAGCAGCAGCAAGCTATTAGATCAGCTTAGCCATTCATGCATTCCCAAAACAACCATGATAATGTATCTCAGCATTACCACAGCCTAAATCATCAGCCTGTCCATCACATGTGTGCTGGCTCTACACTGACCCAAGAAAGCTGACTTGGAAAAAACAAAAAGCACAGTACACATCCTGTCTGTCAGCTCCCTGAACGAGCTCTGCATGGATTATACGGGTGCCCTGGAAAGAGACCATGAGACTGCGTCACGTGGAGGGAAGGGAAAAGGTGGAACCACAGCCGTGTTGTCTTGAGTTGCTTTAAGCTGTTGTGTAACGACACATAAAACTACTTCTTTAGTAGCTTAAAGTGATTAGAAAATAAAGAGTTGAATGAATCGGATTCTGTCAGACTGGCTGCATACACAAAAATTGCACAGACAATCTTAATACAAAGGTAGGCTACCCTCAGGCTTCATGTTTAATGTTACCTAACAGTATTAAGGACAAGCCACAGTGGGCTTTCTAGATGAGACACAAGCCTTTCAGTTTAAGCATTTATTTCAAAGAAAAGTGTGTCATTCGCTGCTATTTTCCTAGCCAGAAGCCCCAAGTTTTAAATGGCTGTCAGATATTTTTGCCAAAGGAAGCAAGTCAATGACTGAAAGATTAGATGACTCAGAGGAAACAGGTACAGCAATAAATCAAATCTATGAAAACATGAGAAAATGGTGAGAGGGTCAGAAGTTCTTCAGCCTTAAGCACTTCTGATAGTGCTAGGCTTCCCCAAGGAAGGCAGCCATGAAAACCTAAGACAGAGGCCATGAGACTCAAATTCTCACTTGCATTGATCATGTAAGCAAAAACAACTCAAAGACTTGCTAGGACCTCAAAAGCTCGTGCCTCCTCCCCAGCCTGCCAGCATCCCCATGAACCCATGTTTAAGCAAGACATTGAGCCAGCGTCAAGTCATATCCTTATTAAAGCTGCCACATCCCAGCGGTTCTTTGTCACCCCCACAGCAGAGACTACTGACCCTCCAATTGAAGATGGCAAAAAGAACCCCAAACTTCAACATTTAGAAGACTTTTACTCATTACATTCTAACATAGATGGAAAAGGTATAGTTATTTTGACATCCATGCACGAGTAACGTGTCTTTATCACAGCTTACTGGCTCCTCCAAACTAAAGGCAAACATACTCTCATTTGCTTCTATCACCACACTAACAGATGTTGAAGGAAGACAAAACAAAGGAACAAAACATATGGAAAAGCTTGGAAGCTGGTCCCTAGAAAAATGACAGATCTGTGGAGACAAGTTTACCTTGGAGCACGCCAGCATCCACTACTGTAACAACAGCTCTCGGGGCTTTCGTTTGGGAAGATGTACAAAAAATTATTTATGTGTGCTCACAAAGATGAAGAAAATAACTTTTGATATTGCAGCCTATGAGGACCCAAATAGAACACAAAGGAGTAAGAATTATACAGAGAGAATACAATTTATTTTTTTTAAGCTGACATAGTAGCATCATAAGGCACTTGTACCATTTTACATTAGTATTCTCAGAACTCATGCAGTGCACGGTGCAGTTCATTACTGCAGTCCAAGGAAGGTCAACAAAAACAGCACTATGAACTCTCAGAGATTTTTATCCTGAGATCCCAAGTCTGTAATCCAGACAGTGCTCATTTAAGGCATAGTTAATTCTGGCTATGCAATACTGCAGTTACCAAAGTCCACTTGCCATAATATTTTGACTCCTGGCATTAAAGACAAACACAGACTTTTACTTCAATGGTCAGGAAAGGTATTTTTCTTTGGCTCTCACAAGTACAAGAGAATGAATGTATGTCTGCAGTATGTTGTAATGCAGGTACCCAGTAAAATGCCTTTTGTTCAGGAAAATGTGGCCAATTAATCTGATTGCAGATGTCACAATGATGTTCCTGACTTCACAGGAAAATTCTGGCCTTTAGGGATGACATCAATTTTCAATGTACTATCCTATATGCATTTAAGTGTAAACTAGAATGAATAGTTACAATTGGTATTAAATTTTGCTGGACTTGTTTCCTTTCTTGTATATAGATTTAAGCTGTAACTTTCTCAGATCTGGGAGTCCCTGTATGAAAGAAATTGGAGGATTTTTTTCCCTCTGAAGATAAAGGAAATTATCAAATACTGTGTTTACTCAATGAACTGGTCTGGTTGGTTGGGTTGTTTTTGGGGGTTTTTTGGTGGTGTTTGTTTTGTTTGGTTTTTGTTGGTTTATGATGGGTTTTTGTGGATGGGGTTTGGTTTTTTTTTGTTTGTTCATTTTTCATTGGTTTTTGGCTGGTTTGCTTGTTTGGGGTTTTTTTGCTTGTTTGTTTGGCTTGGTTTTTTAAATAGCAGTGGGATCCAAGAATCACTTTGCATTTAAAATTACAGTTTGAATTAAATGGAATAACTACTGATGTTTATTTAGTTAGGTCTGACAGCTGTCTGCAGCCAGCATGGGGAAAAAGAAGCAAATTAATACAGCAGTTACAGACTATGTCCGAGTTTGTAGATCAGAACTGATATTTCTGGAAGTGTATTTCATGTAAGAAATTCATATTTTAGCAGAATAATGGTACACCTGACATTCAAGACAGAAAGGATAACAAATATCAAGCCATTAAGGATTTTAATGTGCTAAAGCAAATAATATGCACAAGAGAACATCTAAGGAATATGCTGGAGAGCTCCACAAACTATTTATATTCATTTGTAGATTATTCTTGAAAAAACTGGTGAAGCTCCGGATTATTTCCAGAAGGAAAGCAGAAGGAAGCTTAGTGCTGTGTCTTTATGAAAGGCAATAAATGGGACTGTCTAGGAAATCCTAAGTCATTTGGCCTCAAAGTGCTGATCAAGCAAGCAAATCATGAAATTATGGAAGGTAATTAATAAACCCAAAAATAAAACAATTAAGCAAAATTATTCTACTTAGCACCATTTCAAGGAAGGTTCTTTAACATGACCCCTAACTTTCTGATGATATGTGCTTTCCAAAGTTTTGAAACAAACATCCACATGCTACAAATTTATCCAGACCATTCAATTATTCATTATTAAAAATAATTACTTTCACTTTTAATCTAGCTAATCAATATAATTTTTAATTAGTTTTCCATTAGATCTCCTTGTGCTACTTCAGACCTATATTAAGAATTTAGACAAAAAAAGTTCAGAGTTGGTAGATAACAGCCACATGATTTATCAGCCCTCTCCCACCACCTCTTGACTTATTTCCATTTCATTCCCCAGTTCTCAGTTACTTTATGACACTTATTGCTTGTTAAAAACCAACAGAACTAATTCTGGCTGAGATGCTTGACAGGCAAAAGCATCATGTGAAGATCTGGACTGGGCTGCTGTACAATTCAAGTTCTACTCTACTTCACATTTAAAGTTTATTTTCTTTCTCCATTTTCCTCCCTTCGAAAGGTAAGAATTTTAAAAAATCAAATTTTCTTATGAAAAACTGATACTACACTGAACAGGACTTTTGCACCTAGTGCAATTTGTCACAGTTAAGGAGAAGAGCTGGATATTTTCTTTTTAGTAATACTTCAAATGTCTCCTGACTTACAGCAAGACTATATTGTCAAATAAATCTTCATATATCATCTTATATCTGCCAGCTCTTTATCTGGAAAGTATATTTTTACATTTTGGGTGGATTCACCATTTATTAGTCATATTTAAGCATGACAGCTAAAAACAGAGGAGCATATCATACCCTCTCACAGAGATGTGGAGCTGAGGGGAAGAAAGGTTCTCAGATTTTCTGCATGAAAGGCTTTTATTTTCTCCTAGTTGTTTATTGCCTTTAGCTTAGGAAAACAAGTGTTTTTCTAGCTCTTAGGAATATTTGACATAGCTTTCTGGGTTTTTTACATCTTTTGGACAATTACAAACTTCAGCATAATACACCTTCTAGCTCACTCTCGACTATTAAGAATCATCTTTTGTTGTTAATAGTTTCAAAACTAGTGCTCCCTATATGACAGAATAAATTTAGTTTATTTGCATTTCTTTCAAGCTGTTTTTCAGAAAAATAAGAGACTACTTCTTTTACACCCCGCTTCCAGCCTTTGAAGAAAAATCTTGTAGCCAGACCATGCAGCAATTGCACCACCTGATGGGCCTATCAATGGAATCACAATTATCCTGCGGATTTTTCACAACAGCAGGTCAGAACTTAGCTCTGATAATTAGCCTGACTAACCATGGCTTCAGCAAATTTTTGAGCCAAACTCAATTTGAGAACGGAAGTGTATGTACAGAACAGCATGGAGTAGATATTGCTTATATTCTTGATGACCTGCTTGTCATTACAGCTGGTAATTGATTGGCACAAAGGTGAAGCACAGCACACACAATCCACCACATATTTTTAATACTGATTTGGAAAATGCTTAGAACCATCTGTGACTACTGTTGTAAAATTAAATTTTTTTGTTTCAGGATTCTTTTCAGCACAGGTGAACTACAGTAACATTCAATTGAGGAACTGCATTCAATTTTATTTAAAATGTTCTTTCCATCAAATTCATGTACTAAGATCTGACATGTTATTGTTTCTATTTTCCCCAATAGAGCAGGGCAGACCATTATAAATATGTCAGAATTCTGGATTGAACTGCTGTGTTGGGGCCTCTGAGGATCACCATAACTTCATAAAAATTACTTTAAACCCTAACTTCAGGACCTTGGTTTAAAATGTGGTCAGAGCTGAAAGTTTCACTACAAAAATGGTAAAAACTTTGGGATTTGGTCCTTTAAGCTGGAGAGAAGGGTATCACTGACTCATCCATTAATTGATAGCCTACATCTACATTTTTAGCTATACTTGGGTTTGCTTCATCTTTCACATTGTGTGACTTTTTGAACTGACTGGAAACTGACAATCATCTGCTTCCTAAGTAATGCAAATTTAAAACTCTGTGGCACTTTTTAAAACTGCAATCATTAAAACGCTTGGCTAGAGAGGTCATATTAAAAAAAATAAAAAAAAAAAAAAAAAGAAAAAAAAAGATCCACTGCTATTTTTAAAGACCTCTCTAAAAAAAATGAGAACAAAAAATGTGTTTGGCTAATGAGAATCAAAAGCCAACCGGTAGTAGGAAAGAAGGCAAGACAAAGTGGATGAGCAGTAAACAAATTTCTCTAATAAAATGTTCAATAGGACTCATAATTTAATGAGACATTCTAAGCCTGTTAAATGTCACCTCTTGCCCAGAAGATGGAGCATTATGCTAAAATATTACAGACCAAAAAAGAGTAAGTGAACTTCCCAAAGTATAACATGATCCCAACAGGCCTTTGGCAGCTTCACTTCTGTGGAAGTGAACACAGCCTATGGCGCAAAGGACACCCCAATGCTCTGGGAGAAAACAGAGGGCCTGGAGGTGCTCAATCTGCTCGAGTCCATTGTCACACCTTGTCCTTGCAGCCAATTTCAGGCTTTTCTCATTCCTCCTACAGCTCACCAGCAAATGCTGCCCAGACACAGGGATGTGATCACTCTGCAAGGCAGCGGAGCATCTCCAGTGAGAACTCAAAGTACTCCTCATCACCTCTGCAGGGCTTCGGGGGCAGATTCAGGACATAATGGTCCCAGGGGTCAAAATTCATTTAGAGCAGAGCTTCTGCTTTTCTTTCCTTTGGAAGGAATCTAATATATACCTGGAATCAATGCTTTAAGAACTGACCCTACATGAACAATATTGAAATAATCAGGGCATTCCCTTCAAAACTGCACTACTGCTCTGAACTTAATTGCTAACGCAGACAGAAGGCAGTCTGAACTCAAGTCAGGACACTGAGCAGACACAAGTGCTTTTACCTCCCTCCAGAGGACAGAGAAGGGGAAATGGCTGTACAAAGATGAGAAGTCAATGCAACTTCTACTGATAGGAGCTTATAAAATTTGATTTTTTTAAAAATCTTTGTAACACCCATTTAAATACTGTATTTGGTGTAGTATGTTGAATTACACAAGTATATCATGCATTGGGCACAACACAAATGTAATATAGTGTATGAGTTTGCTAGTTAATAAGCTTGTAAGCTTAAAAGGAAAGTTTTGAGCAGCAACTTGATGTTCTTTCTTGCTCTGTTAAAATTTGTAAACCAAAGTAGCAAGTAAAAGGGTATTGTAGTTCAATCCAGAGGGAAAGAAAAAACAGCACAGAGCAAAACAAATTCTAGTAGGACAAAGTTTACTTTGCAAGGCTAGTAGTAATATTGAAAACCAGCAAGTGTTCAAAGCCTAGCCTGCTTCTTAGAGACTTCTATTCCAAATTCAATCGACTCTATACCTAAATTGAACAAGTCCAAATATTGGCTCTTCAGCTTAGCAAGCACAGTTAACCCTTCTGCTGCTTACAAATACTTTCTAAAACATTTTCTTCTTAGGTTGAGTTAAAACACCTCTATATAGGCCCTAGGGTGGTGACTACATAATTCTCTCTCTGCTTTTCTCTCTCTCTTTGTTATCCTAACTTCTTCTTAAAATCATAAACCAGANAAAACACCTCTATATAGGCCCTAGGGTGGTGACTGTATAATTCTCTCTCTCCTTTTCTCTCTCTCTTTGTTATCCTAACTTCTTCTTAAAATCTATCATAAACCAGATTAAAAAATTCTGTCAATGCCTTAATAAGTGTGTTGTTGTGTCCTCATAAATTAAAGTTTGCTAAGTTAAGGTTTGTGAAGTGCCTGACCTGTCTGGGTGCTGGTTTAAAATTTGTGAAATACATTATTCTACCATAATGGTCTAAAGTTTGCCAATAAAAAGCTTGTTATTGAAGCTCCTGAGAATGTTGTTGCTGCTCCCTGAATGAATGAAATGAATAAATGAAATTCCCTTCCCCTTAAACTTGCTGAGCGAGCCAGGCTGTAACAATCACAAAGCAACAGAGCTGCTCAGGAACTTTCCTATAAACAGATTTTCTACAAACAAAAGTTAAATGCTGAAAAAAATCCAGTCAATCTATGTGGCTTTGGTCCACAGAACCCCACTTTGGTATATGAGCCTGATGAAGCTCAAGAACAAGCCTATTTAAGGATTGTATTTATTCTACATTTAGCTTGAAAGTAAAAACTAGTGTCTAAATTCAAACTTGATGATGAAAGAAGGGATTACAGAAAAAGAATATGGATACGTACTAAATATACTTTAAACTAAAATCCAGACAGCTTGAAAATAAGTTATTATCCAGACAGATCCAACCACCCCAGTTCATTAAATGTTTTCTCATCCAGCCTTGCAATAACCTATTTGTTTAAGGAATTTTTAGACCTCTACTACACCAAAAAGAGCACAAAAATTATTTTTATTTTGTAGTAATTCTTTACAGAGAAACAGCCAAGCTGAAGTCACTTGAGTCTCTCTGTATGTTGAGTGTTTGTTTAATAGCCACTGAGGAAAAATACATGAAATTTTACACTCTAAATACACTTCCCTGGGCAATGAGAATTGCCATGTAAGATTGTAGTCTGGGCAATGATGGAACAACTAGAAAAACTGAAAACATCATAAATCATTCTGATTAATGGAAATCATTCATGTAATGGACCTTTCAGAGAAAAATAAAAATAAATCCCAAGCCCCACTGTGTTTCTGTGAGGTTTTTGACTAAACTCAGCAAGACAAAAAATTATTATTTGAAAAAGGTCATCCATCATTCCTCTGTGGGGCTATTTTTCACCTCAGAAAAAACAACAAAAAAATCTGAATGCAAATGATTACATTTTTAAGTGTTCAAACAGCCTTTCATCCCAGCTTTATTTACCAGTGCTACTCACAGCAGACTGCATTTGAGAATTCCAAATCATTTTCCTTCCAAAAAAGCTTCACAGGCTCTTTGCACTAATAAAACACTATGCATAGTTATGAATGGAAGATAAATAGGTCCTCAGACTTACACAGTCTCTAAACTACCATTCTAATTTTCATTAATAGCTTTAGGTAGATACGAAAAGATGCATAAAATTAATGTTACTATTGAAAGTGAATGGTATCATTTTATAAAAATGCTAGTATTTTAGAGGTTAGTGCTTAGTGCTGTTACTCTCACCTCCTCACACAGTTATGCAATGGGACAACTTCTGAAGGCCAAACAAAACCAGGGCAGAATCTTTTCTTGTACATAGATGAAAACAACAGTCCCCTTTATGAATGTACATTTGAAACATCCTCGCTTATGCTGAATATTTAGACTGCACAGAGAGGACCATCTGAAAAATTGCCACAGTAACAAATGCACTCAAAATATTCTTGTTTCCAAATCAATCATTGGACTAATCATTGGTGCCCCAAAAGCTTTAATGCACTACTGTGCCATTAATAAAATATGTCAATGTTCAGTTTTAGACTCCTCTGTTATGCAAATAACAAATCTACTAAAATGAAGCATCTCAGGAGCCTCTTTTCTTACTGCAATATCAAATGTTTCAATATAAGCAATAAATCACAAAATGCTCACTGGGCTTAACAGAGCAACAAAATTTTTAGCATAAGTACTAGATATCTTTCAGCTATTAGTAACCATTATACCCTAATCTAGTTTAATAAATACCTGCTATAGTGCAAAATGGAAAAGCCTGAGGCCACACCATGAGGAAGACACAACCAGCACATCCTCATGCTGCTGCTGAAAGAAACAGTTCTGTATGTCTGTCATCCATGGAAATAAACAAATCAACAAGGAGGAGACAAATGGGCTTATATTTAAAAATACAAACAAAGCAACACTCAGATTTTAAGATTCAGGTTTTGGGGACAAAATAACATTTCTCTTTTCAAAATTTTAAATATATTTTGTAATATTTTCTGCTGGGTGAATACATCTTCGTGTCATGAAGGTAGCAGGACATTACAGGGATGGGCTGTCTTACCCTGGGGTTTCACACAGAGGAATTTTCCATGCCTAGAACCAGCTCAGGACAGCCGGAGCTTTGCCGCTGCCACTGTTATTCAGCTGTTCCTGAGAGGCCCTCTGGGTCTGAGATCCCGAATTCTGCACACTCTCGAGCAGACAGCAAGGAGCTACAGCCTCCCAAAACTTCCAGGACTTCCTCTTCCCCGAAGCCAGCTCTAGTGAACTGCACAGGATAAACAGTGGATCTGTATTTGTTACAGGAGTTTATCCATGGAATGGGATTTGGCAATTTGCTGGGCAATAACGAAATGCCCAACTTGAAATATAAGTCAACATACAACAATCGCATGTGTTGATTTCCAAGGAGCAATAGATTATTTTAGAAAGGAAACAGAAAGCATACGAAAAAATGTATTCTGACTTGTCATAGACAGCAAGACACCAGTATTCATATCCACCTCAGACTTTTTGTGACGCTCATTTCTAGCAAGACAATTACTGAAGAGAGAAATCATTCCTGTCACTGGGATTTGTCATAAGGAAGCTGTATTTCCCTAATTTCACCTCAAGTGCGTAAGTATTTCAGAAAACTTCCTTCCAAATTCTGTGTCCTTTCTCCCAGATCACCCAGCTGGGGCAGAATGCATGGGATCGTGCTGAGCTTGGCCGCAATTCCAGTCCATGGCCCCGCTCCCTCACAAGGCAACGTGAGGGCTGCCCTGGCGCGGGGCGAGCCCCACAGTGACACCAAAAACCGAGAATAAAACTCCTTCACAACAACGTCGTCTTATGAAGCGGGGCAGGACTTTATTAGAGCGCCGGACGCACGGGGGATCCCGGGTACAACGTGGGTGCCTGGCTCAAGAAGATACACGGGTTTATTAGCCAGAAATACAACACGGTGTGCTTGCACACCTGCCCACAGAACACTCCGCGATCCTTCACGCGGTCGTTTCCCGGGCCGCTCCTGAGAGCTGCGCATGTTCCTGGACAGACAGGATCGAGCCGGCGGGCTCGTTCCTGGGCGCGGAACGTGCCGCGGCCGCCACACGAGGTGCCATTGACTGGCGCTGCTGCCCGAGCGTTTCACCGCACCGGGAGCCTCCTCACCCTCCCTGGGTGGCTGCTCCACAGCCCTGCCACCCTTGAGGGACAGCAGTTCTTCCTCGCGTTGAGGTGAAACTTCTTGTCTTTTAGTTTATGGCCCCTGTCGCTGGGCACCACTAAAGAGTTCTTACAGGTAAGAATTAATGAGTGTGGCTAAGGTAAAAGTCGAATTGGTAACCAGCCACTCGTGAGAATTCCTGGGGAAATCGGTGCAGTCGCGGCATGTCTGTGATGAGGGGCAGCTCCGGGCGCGCCCCCGCGCCAGCCGCTCCTCAGGGCCGGCGGCCCTCGCCCCCCCCAGGGCCGCTNGGGCCCCCCCCCCTCCATCCGCTCCTCAGGGCCGGCCGCGCTCGCGCCCCTCAGGGCCGCTCCCCTCAGGGCCGCTCCCCTCAGGGCCGATCCCCTCAGGGCCGGACCCCTCAGGGCCGGTCCCCTCAGGGCCGGTCACCTCAGGGCCGATCCCCTCAGGGCCGGTCACCTCAGGGCCGGTCACCTCAGGGCCGGTCCCCTCAGGGCCGCTCCCCTCAGGGCCGGTCCCGTCAGCGCCGCAGGGCTCCAGGGGCAAGGTGCCCGGGAGGAGGACAGGTGCGAGCTGCGGGAGCGGCTCCGGGCAGCCCCGAGTCTGCCGCGACTGAGCGGCCCGGCCCGGCCCGTGCGGGTTTCCCCGGCCCTGGCGCGGCGCTCGCAGCCGGCTCCGGGCTCGGCCCGTCCAGCCCTGCCCGGCCTCCCGCGTGCCCCGGGCAGAGGGCACGAGGAGAACCCTGGCCAGCGCTGGCCACCTCATTCTGCAGAGCCATGGAATCCGCAGGGGCGGAAGAGGCCTTTTAAGACCGTAAGGACAGCCGTGAACCCAGCACCACCACAATCACCGCTAAATCGCTAAACCGTATACCCAGTGCCACATCCAGACACCTCCGAAACATCTCCAGGGATGGTGTCTCCAAAATCCAGGAGCCTCTCCAAACTCCTTGGCCTTGCCAGGGCTAAGTAGGGGTTTGGCCGAGGCCGTGGGGCTCTGAAGGCAGTAGGGTGGGAGCATGGGCAGGAGCAGCAGCAAGGTTTGCTCTCTTACAGTGAACTAGGACCTGGACCATTAAAAAAGGTGGTGGCATTACACCAGTAAACTCTTGTGAATACCCAGAAGTTTTGCTTTAACAAACTTATGAGACACTGTGCAATTTGCAAAAACAGTGGGGGTATAGCATGTGATAGAAAATCTAAAAACTATAGAAGAACTGGAGGAAATTCTTCAATTTTTCTGATGTTGCTAAGATGTTCCGTCACAGTGCTTTCATTGCATCTTGTGGGGCTGCAAGTGGCAAACATCCAGAAGAGAAAAATGAGCATATTGGAAAGTGTTTGGAAAACATAATCTGCAAGAAAATACTGAATACATTGGAAAATGAAAGACTGAATGAAACATTTAATCATCAATTATATAAGACAATTTCTGTGCAGATGCAGGGAATAACTTTATGCTCCTGGAGGATTAGTAGTAACAAGCTTAAATTGCCAGTTACTTGTGAAGTGTAAATTTGTGAAGACTTCAACGTGTTGGAGTGGCTGTGGAGTTTCAGATGGTGTTTATACTTTTGACAAGTGCTTTCCAAGGATAATATAGGTATCATTTATCATTCCATGGGCTGGGGAATGAGCCAGTGACCTTGTAGGCACCAAGCAGTTCTGGGTGCTTAACTTTGTCTTCCTAACTTGTCAGTCATTCGGTGTTGAATCATGTGGAAAACAGAATTGAATCTAGGTGGACAGGAGAGAAAGACACTTCAGAGGGGAAACAGATGCCTAGTTACCTTTGAAAATGAGATGATAGATAAACAATGTTAAGAGTATTTTTAACTTGCTGAAGTTAAGTGGAAGCAATAGAACTAACACAGCTGTAATTTCTGTCAATCACATATTAATGTTGCCTATGAACAAAGGTTTTCTGGCACAGCTAGTGAGTGTTCTGTGCTGACCTGAGTACGAGTGAGAAGTGTGAACAAACGGCATTTGGCACTGTTAGTGCAGCTTTTTGCATTTTGTTTAGTGTTCTATTCATTGTCATTTCTAAAATTAATGGGGGGACATTCTCACTTTGATAGGGATGACAACTTGATGTTTTCCTGATCTAAAATGATTTAAAATAGGATTTATTTCAAAACCATAAAAATAAATACATCAGATGTTAATTACTTCATGTATTTGGTTTTAAAATCCAGTTCTTTCTTATAGAACACCGAAGAATATTTGCAGAAACATTTGAGAGCAAAAAAAAAAATCCATGGATCTAAGGAATCAAAAGTAAGCAGATGAATAAAATAAAGAATACTTAAACCAGAGGAGGAGATTTTATATGGCTTGCAAACTAGAGATTGTTTTCTTCAGCCAAGTATCTTAGGTACAATCTGCAAAAGTAAGGATTGTGTCAAAAGAAAAGTGTTTTCTGAATCAAATGTGCCTTCAGTGCTAAATGAAAAACATAACCAGTATTCTGAACGAGAGGCAGAACAGTGGTTGACAAGAATGTTTTTTTGGTGTAAATGTTGCTCAAACTATTACTTACAGTGTCAAAATCCTGTGCCTGAGATAATTTGCAAGAAAAATTCAGATGCAAACCAACATTTAAATGCTGGGGGTCAAGGCAGGGGGAAAGGCAGATTGTGAAGACCAAAACACCTAAAAATTCTGCCAAGTATTTTCTGCCCTGTGAAAACAGAAAAAGAGGTTTTTATAAAACTGATTTCTGCAGATGTTCTGGCTTACACAAATCTCGATTTCCTAATTAGGGTAAATGTTTAAAAAGTAATGTACTTAGCTCTGTACCAAGTAGCCTGGTAGGGGAATTGTTGCTCCAGTATCAACACGAAGTTGGTATTGACTGGAAGGTATTACCTCACTAAAAACCCTAGAGAATGATTTCCCCTATGAAACATTTCGTTTGTAAATGTAGGAGGAGAGACATTTCATGTGCTGGTAGTAAGAAAGAGTGTTCCTCAGTTGAAGATGGTTCTGAGGTGCCTCTGAGAACAACTTCTCCACTGATAAGGCTTAAAGCATCCCTACTCCTGAGAAGGGGTTTCTATGATATGTCAAAAAGCTCTTAAGTAAAACAGAGATGAGAGGCACTGGCTCAGATTAGGGTAGGAAAAACCCTCAGGCAAGTCTCGGTGTTATTTCTGTAGGGAAAAAAACATTGTCTTATTTTACTTGTTTGTTTCAAGGTAGAGAGCATGTTTCTGTCACTGGAAAAGGAAAAAAGAAAAAAAGGAAGGGGGGTAAAGTAGCTCTCAATAGGTGTCTAATGCAATTTAGAAGTGAGAAAATTAATAGCAGTAACCTGATCTTTTTTCTGTCCTCCTCTTCCCTCTGCAGGCTTTTGTCTGAGGTTTTAGGGTTTGTTTCTTAGCACAAAATACTGTGTCCCAATTCTATTTCAAAATCAAACTGTTGGCAGCAATTTAAGGCGGAACATCAGTGATTTGAGTGATACAACTCCTCCTTCCACTGCACTCAGTTGTAATTATTTATGCTGAAAGAAAATTGAAAGGTTGATGGTGGCTTTTTCTTTATTTTTTCCCTCAGGGGACACTGAAAGGAAGCAGGAAATCCCAGTAAGCAGAGAAGATACCCAGTGTAAACGTATTAACATTACAGATAAAAGCAAGGAAAAAAGTCTTTGTACAATGGCAAAAAACAAAGAAAGTCTTTTGGCAAAGGTAGTGTGCGGTGATTTGAATGTTGGAATAGTTTAGTGTGGGAGGTGGGAGGATGGCACTGAGGAGGAGTGGACACCGAGCTCAGGTAACGTTTGTGGCAGTAGGAAAGTTGAGGAGCCAGACTTGGGGGAAGAGTCAGCAGGATTGGGAGAAATATTTGTGCACACGTACAAATACGTGAGAATGCAGGTGCTGCTGAATTCATTGATTCGGTGCCAGAAGTCTGGGACAAGGGAAATTTCTGGTTTGTCACAGAGGCAGAAAACAAATACTTCATGTAGAGAATAATGATCAGGAATTTATATGGTTTTTAATGGAAACCTTTTTCCTTAGGAAATACACTACTTGTCTTAAAGTCTTTATTTTCCTGACATTAAGATGCATTCTAGTCCTGCTTATACAGACTTTTTTGTCCTTGTAGCTGGTATGAACGGTGTATGTCTGATGTGTAAAATCAACAAATTATTTTAATAGGAATAATTAAAAATATTTACAAGATATTTAAGATTTTAGAATTCATGTTTATATAGTCATTAGAATTTTTTTATTTCTCAGGATAACAAGCTTCACTTGCTCATGAGTACTCTCTTGAAAGTTGCCTCTCAGCAATTTTTGATCATCAGCCCTGTAGAAAGTAAAACCCTTAATTTTGTATGTAGAGAAATCATAAACATTTTTAAATGCTTAAAGCTATATTTTGCACTGCTAGTGGTAATGCAAACATATTCATTTTACCTCTTTAAATTTTAGAAGGAAGGCATATTGTGGCACCTCCTTTACGCAAAGTGACTTAAGTCTTATGGAGGGTACCAAGGTACAAAATTCTGTGTTTTACCTGCCAGAAATGCCATATAAACAATAGAAAGAAAAGTACTACTCTTCCTGAAACCTTGGAAAGTTTTAAATTTAGCACTTGTTCCATATATGCATTTCAGTGAGTTTAGATTTTTATATTTGAAACAGTTCTTTCTTTATTCTAGATTAAACTTATGACTCGTGAGCAGATGAATATTTTAAATAATGACTTATTTAATCAAGAAGTAGAAACTTTAAAGAGAAGAATTGAACAAGTAGAATGCACCAAAATCCACGAAGAAACAGTTAAAACATCACTAGTAAGTTTCTGTGCATAACTGTGATTTTTTGTGTGGGAATCACATATGACTATTATGGTACCTTAAAGAAAGACTCCAAAAGCATGCAATTTTTTTATTTTTTGTGACAGAGATAAGTTGATAACAGTTCCACTTTGTCCTGCAGTTCTTTCACTGTTTGTTCTTCCTCTGACAGTAATACATAAGTTCCTTATTCCAGGTGAGCTGTGTTAAGCGCTGCTGTGTTTGTTCTCTGTTGCAGAAGAAAGTATCCGAGCTGGAGAGGCACATGGGTGCCATCCTGGTGCTCCAGGAGGAAGGAGCTGCTCCTCAGGTGGGATGCAGATGTGGACATTCACATGGGCATTAATGCCCCGTTGGAAACCATGGAAGCCACTGAAACCTTGTGGCTGTTACAGCTCCCTTGCTGTTGCATTAAGAACAGAAAAAATCTATGTAGAGCTCATATTGGTTGATCTTTTGAGAGTTTGTTTTGAGACTGAGCATAGTTCTTTGATGTTTTCCTGTTGGAGACACACTGGAGTTTTCCTGGTGGAGGCCAGAGGTCTTTATTACAGTTGTAGTTGCTGGCAGCGTACTTGCCTCTTCGAGTTACCTTGCATCATCCATTTCCCTATCCCCAGCCCATTGCATAGGAGCCATGAACTGCAAGTTGAAGACCACTTTCTTAGGCAGTGAAATTGAAAATATGAAACAATAAATAAAAATGTCAGCAACATAGCTATTAATACAAGAACATTGCTCATGGGATGTATTGGTACATTAGTACTAAAATTATGGCAAGACATCTTTTTTTTGTGGTGACATTAGGTTGTTATGGAGAACAGGAATTTCTCCTGTGCTTTAGACTGTTGGTGTTTTGTTGTGCTGAAATTCTTTTAGTTAATCTTACAGGAGGAGTAGTTCTGTGAATTGTCAGCGTGTTGTTTCATAAATGTATTCAGACCATGTATTTCAGGAAAAAAGTATCTTACAGAAATACGGTTGTTCAAAAGAAGTCTTTGCAGGCTAAGTCTTTTTGTTCTTCCACATCTAAAAGTGGAAAAGAATTGCATGTTACAAACATGAAGTCTTGTCTTTTTGTTTAATGTTTTCACATGTTTTACAAAACTAGTTTCATGTCTTCTTGGCCTTTTCCCAGAAAGGTTAACGAAAATAGAAATCAAGATAAGGTTCAGTAAGATACTTAAAAGCCTCAGGTTTTAAATTTTAATTTGGGGCTTTTAAAACAAGTTGAAGTATGAAGGTTTTAAGGAATGTCCTCAAGCAAATAGATTATGTTCTAAATAGTTTGTTGTGAATCAGCAAGTATTGCTTTCACTTGCTTGAACTTTTGGGTATATAATTTTGCATTTTTACAATAATTTTCGATTGTTGTAAGAAATCTAAGCAAACAGATAATGTTCTACTCTGCCAGTTGCTACGTGGTCTTGGATATATTTGATTAAAGAGAAACTTTCCATTAAAATTCTGTATTATTAGAGTGAAATCAAGAAAACAAAATTTGTAATGATCAATACAACAGAAGAAACCCACAATTCTGATGAAAAAAGAAAAATTTTTAAATTTTCTTTCCAGCAACTCCTTGATCTTAATGCCTGAGGTGTAACTATGTAATAATTTAGGTACCCTTAAGGAGAGGATAACTCTGTGGAATCATAAGACCATGTCTGTTGCTGTATTGGGTTTACCTGCTGAGGTTTTGGTAGCAGGGGGCTGCAGGGGTGGCTTCTGTGAGCTCAGGAGTTGGATCAGCTGCATCGTGTTCAACTGAGCCATTCAAGCCCACTCCAAAACAGACCTTCCACTGGCCGAAGCTGAGCCGCTTTTTAAACTGTGGCTGTGCGTGCTGCAGGGTGTTCAGGACGTGGTGGGAAGTTAAGATTTTTAAAGCCCTGTGGAAGGGACAGGACAGTGAACAGCTGCGCTTTGAAGGAGGCTTCTCTTTCACCACCAGGAGGCTCCATTGGAACGGCATTGGAGCAGTAAAACAGTTTCTATAGCAGCAACTAAGGGACGCCAGGAGACACCATCGTCAGAAATACACACACGGAAACCCCTAACCCCAAAACCTGGTCCAGCCATCCTTCCCCTTTTATCTTCTTTTTCCTCTACGTTGTCCTTTTCCTTCCTTTCCCTTGCTCCCCCTCCAAATCTGTCATGCCTAAAAATGTGGAAAAACATTATTTCACAAAAGGATTTACACTTTTACCCTAAGAGCTTTCAGACTTTTTACTTCCAAAACAGATTTAATTCTTCAATACTGATACTTTAAACATAAGGTTTTTATGCCAGAAAGAAAATAAAAGTATCTAAAGTAATATCTAAAAATATCTAAAATACTTTTAAAAAACTCTCAAAATAATATGCCTCATTTTTTACTTGTTGCTGATAACATACTAAGAAAATTGAGTCAGTGAATCAATGCACACTGTATTACTGCCCTTTCCTTCATAACAATGTGTGCCTACTTGGTTTAAGTGAAGTTGCACTAATGGTTTTGTTTTGGTGTCTGGACTTGGAAGCAATAGCCAGCCTGCATCCAGGTGTCCACATCTTGCTGAGGATTCTTCTTTGTCCAGTGCTTGCTGAAGAATTCAAAGATCCTCCTCAGAATCCCAAAACTTAAAGAGGCTCCTGTGCAAAATGTGAAGGGGATTGGAGTGTCGTGGACCCTTACAGAATTTGATCCAAAATGTGCTTCCCTATGCAGTTATCACCTGTGTCTGTTCCAGTAAAACCTCAGCAATAATTCTGCAGCACACTGGAAGGAAATAGGCAAAATAAGGGCTTTGCCATTTCCACTGCCTTGCTCTTTATCACAGGTTATCATCCCAAAAAGAATTATTTGTCATTCAATGAAAAGATCTGTTTGGATGTTACAGACCATTTGGTGGTACACAATCTATAACTGCTTAAAAAACTATTTAGAATACCCAGAATACCTTGCCAAGTGGTCTGCTACTGCTAGTAAGTACTAAACTGTTACTTGCAGTGAGTTTCATGTCAAAGCATTATTTATTCTGCAGACAGTATTATTTTCATGTTTCTTACTCGTTACAGTCTGTTATTCCATTAATTCTGTAAGCTTGATTCTATAGCCTTGAAAATGAAGTCTTCTTTTTAAAACTAATTTACTTCCACATTTCATTTTCTTTCATATCATTACTTCAGAGGGGATTATTGCACATATGAAAGAAATGAAAAATAAAATTTTCAACTTCATTACTTTATTTCAGTGATTTTAGGATTCTTAGCTGTCTTTAGCGTTTGGAAAGATAGTGTCTCATCTTATTCCTGTCTTTACAAATCACAGAAAGAATTCTTTCCTTTGGTCTGTTTAGCTAAATGGCACAAACTTCCACAATGCTCAGGATAATAATAGAACAGGTCAAGCAGTCCCTCCATTATTTTGAACACATTAAGAACCACTTTATATTAATTGTTGATGTAACTGGGGTAAAAAACAAGTTAATGTCTAAGCAGCACAGATCTTACCACCTAGAATAATTTTTTAAAAAAGATACAGTATAGCAAAGTAATGCCCAGTGCTTGTCCTGGATAGAATACATACAGAAAAACAAACTTTTTTTTTTTTTTTAAGTATCTTCACATAAATATTATAGATTGTTTTTCCAAGATTGTTTCTTGTGCTGCAGATGCTTACTTGCTGGGTAAAAAACATAAATGTAGATCCACATCTGCTAGTGAGTATTTTAATAGTTGGGACTTTTACCTTTAATTCATTTGATTAAAAGGGAGAAGTTTTAGGGGGGTTGGGAAATTACTTCTGTGGAGTTGGGAGAGCGTTTTGAATGGATCTGTATAAACCCATGCGTGCTGTCAGCACCTCAGTGCAAATCCAGAGCTTGGACCAGAGCAGGTACAAAGTCAATGGCCTGTTTCTAATGTTATTTTCTCACATGGTCAAGGCACTCAAACTCATCTTAAGTATGATTATTTCTGCAAATGATGGAAAATAACAAAACCCTTATAACTCCTCAGAGCATCGGTGGCTCTTGCATTACTCAAGACCTATTATTTTGACACCATACATTTAAAAGTTCAATACACTAATATTTTCTGTGCTTACCCTGAAAGGTCTTCAACAAAGGACAAAAATAATCAGCTTGTGGTTCTAGTACAGGCAGGAAGAATTTAATTTTACCTGTTCACACAAATACTCAACTGTTTCTCATCCAACATTGTGTAAATATATCCCAAGCTTAAAGACAAGGTCAGATTGCTAAATGTCTTGAGTTTGCTATTACAGTACAAGAATTTGTTTTATTTTCATGTACATATTCAGAATATATAGAGCATAGAAAAAGGTATATTTTAAAGGCATATAAGGTAGAAAAAATCCTAAGATACGTTTGTCCTGCTTAAACTCTAGTTCAGACTGGTTTGGCACTTGTTCATTTGCTAAGCAGAACATTCCCATCTGTTTTGTGTGGCATCGTGCACGTGCTGATGTTTGTACATAAGTGCAGGTGTTGTGAATCAGGTGTTTGTTCTGTGTGTGCTTTTCATTTTATTACAGGGACAGAGCTTTTACTGTGGAATTAAACTGTCTGTTCATATATGTCTACATTTTTATTTTAAAAATTTGCTCTGTAAATGACCTGAGCGTTATCAAGGCAAGAAACTGAAGCATCTCTGCAAGTCAGTGGAGTAAAAGCTTAACTTAGAATTTTTCAGCACTGTCCTCTAGAGATGAGAGATTTAATCTGTATTTGCTTAAGAATTTCCCTTATTGTTTCTTGTTGTCATAAATCTAGCAAAATGCCTAGCTAACAGTCTATCTACTTTCATCCTTAAACCTCCATCTATTTATTTAAGACAAATTCTGCTTGCAAGCAAAAACACAGGTTTTGAACCTGAAATGTGATTCAACAAACTATAGAAACACTTTTTTAAAAAGTAGGGTAATATTCTTGAAATTCAGAGCACTCCCACTTAGAGGAAAAAATCATGACAAAATGCTAGCATCATGCTAGACTGGGAAGAATGCCTTTTCTTCAAAGTGATTTGGGTTTTTTACTATTATTATTACTTTTTGTGTGTGGTCCTGCTCGCTCATCCTCATTTTTTAAATCTTTTTGGGCTTTCTTTTCTCCCAAAAGACAAGTTGCACATGCCAAAGCATTTTAGGATGTTGAAGGAATGAAGATGGAACTCTATGACCTATTACTCATGTAGGAGACAGTTCCTATAAAGTTATGCACCTGAACTTTTACTTTGTAATAAATCAAGGATAAATCTGAAGAAATCAGATAAAATTTCATTATCTTACTACATTATACATCAACTGAGGTATAATGTAGTAAGTACCAACTTCATTAGAGCTACACTACCTTATGATACCGAATTTGTTCTATTTTAAGTGTAATACCTCATTCAAAACCTATTTACTTTTTTATTGCCTGTGTATTGGGCCAGCTGTAGAGAATATACTGAAATAAATGGTTAGAGCTTTTCAAAAGTCGAATCTGTACTTAAGCCTCAAAGCTGTGACTAACCAGAACAGCCCACTTCATTCATTCTCCACACTGATCTCCAAACTCCAAAATGACCATCAGCCAAAGCCAGTATTACACTGCTGAGCAGTTAAGCCTGGTATTACAGCAAAGATTTAGCTCACAAAATTACTGAAAAATAAAAACCACCAAGTCATTTTATCTTGAAAACCTATCCTGGAATTCATAAGCATAGTAATTGCACTCTGATTTGTTTAGTAGCAGTGTTTAGTTCCAGTAAAATCCACAAAGGAATCTAAAATGAATTTTTTAAAGGCCAATTTCCTAATGGGCAGACTCAGGGAATGCTTTTGTAAAGGACACATTAACCATGAAATCACTACGTGATAAAATCCCAGTGTAATAAACATGCTGAGTTTGGCTGTAAAAACCTAAATTTGGCATTGCTTGATCACTAGTCTGCTTAGAAATCTGCAGATGTAGGCACAGTAACACTTTTTTGTTTCCCTTTTCTCCCTCCCAGAAAGACCCAGTGTGAAGCTGAAGGGGTTCAGGACTGCAGGGGGATATTCCTCACTGCCCAGGCTGGGCCCAAGCTCAACAGTGAATCTGCTGCTAAGTGCTCCTGCCGAACGCTCTGGGTGCTTAAATTCAACGTGAAAGACAATCAAGAGAAACATTTGCTGGAGTACAAAAAGGAGTTGTTTACTTTTGCAAAGCAAGTGGTTTTAATAAAAACTTGATGACACTTACTGCACGTTATAAAGAGCAGAACACTGGTCCTGCGCCAGGACAGACACTCTGAGTGCAGCTTTGGGCTTTGTAATAGTTTGCTTTTCATTGTGATCTCTGCCTCGTTTTTTTACACCCCCTTATAATTGACATATTTCAAAGGGATCCATCTGGTCCAGGAATATAGTTAGTATATTGCTTACAAATTAATTTGCATGGGCTTTATTTGTAATCTACTAGAGGCCAGGAACAAACTGTTAATGTCTAGTAATGGGAAAACCATTTAAGATGATGAAATACGTAAAAGAAACAACTTGGCTCTATCTTGCTCTGACCCCTGACCTGGAGGTGCCAGGCATTCCATTTCACCTGCCCTTTTTTTTTTTTAATTCTGTTGCATATCAAGAACACAGTACATTTTTAGAGAAACAATACCTTTACTACAAAACCATGTAAATGATTATATACAAAATGGTTACTGGAATTTGGTTTTGTACTGCAGTGACAGAAATAACTAGGTGCTGACATTTATTTACGCTTCCTTAATACTAAGTACATCACTCCACTGATTAGGGTAAAGGCAAACGCAATCCAGGCTAAGACAAAGGAATAGCCATATTGGCCTTTGGAAACTTCCATTCTGTATCCATGGCTCTGGTGCAGTTCTTCATGCCTGTCTGTGTAAATGGAAGCTGCAATCATAACACACAGACCTGCAGAAGGAAGAAAATAATAAAGATCAGCACCTTAAAATATTATCAGTACACAGAAGTATTCACTGTCTCTCTCCTGTCAGCTGCTTCCACCAATGTCCTGTCTTTGCAGACACTCATTTTCCATCCTCAAACTAACCTGGAAGCATTTCAATTCATATTTTCAGTTTCTTCAGCATGGATTAAATTTGAAGTGCTGTTGTGTATCTATGCCATTTGTAGTGAACAGAAAATGTTTCTGAACATCTGGGTAGTTTTAGAGACTGACAAAAAACGAAGTAAGTACTTGCCTGTAACAATTACAGAGTTACTTAATTTGTTCAAGAAGTTCAGAATCTCAAGTTCCTTCCCTTCAAAGTTTAAATTACTTTATTCTGAGCAGTGATGACATCCATGTTTTAACTGCCTAAATATTACAGAATGGAACAGTTCACTGTTTAAACAAATATGAAGGGTAAGCTATGGCCTCCAGAGCACTACAGAGTTCTCATGCAGCTCATTCTTTTTGAAACCTTCTCCCCCTTTCCTACTTTCATGAAAACATCATTAAAGTCAAAAGTGTTGAAAAATCACTCACATGACAGGAGCTGGATAATAGAGGTTAACACAAATCTTTCTCCTTGCTTTAGACGGAAGAGTTGAAGAATGAAAACCAGAAATGCCACACAACAGAAAATCGTAGACAGGATCATGGCGGCCTGAACAGCCTGAATTGATTGATACTCTGCAAAAACAAAAGCAGCCTCGATTAAAAATAGTTTCTCTCTTTGCCTTCTGCAGTGAGTAAAGGGGCAGAGCTGTGTTCTGTAAGTGGGAGTTCAGCAGTTTAGCTGCCTCCAGGTCTGGTGGGAGGCTGGGGTCTGCTGTTGTTTACTCTCTTGCACTGGTCTCTTAGGTGCACATGACAGTTCCTTCTTTCCTCTCACAGAAACTGTTAAAACAGTTGTTTTTCCCAAATGAAAAACCAGTATTAAAGTTTTTAGAAGACCTGCCTAGTTAAAACATGCAGATTTTGAAGAATTATATAATTGTCCCTGCAAATTTTGTACCAATTCCACCAGATGTGCTAAAGGAACAGAGACACAGGCATGGAGACACTCACCATTGAATTCATCAGTGATAGCCATACAGGTGCTCATATTCGTGACACACATTCTCCAGACATCTGTAGAAAAGTTATCTCCCACCCACCAGGCCTGCAAAATAAAAGTAAAGGGCTCTTACATGGAAAAAAAAACCAAACCAAAAACAAAAAAACCCAACAAATCACAAAACCAACAAAAAAAAAGCCCACAAAAAAAAATACAAAAAACCAACTCCTTAGTTGTCCAAGTGTCTACTGATCAGACATATTAGCTGGAACAATTTTCTGTTCATTTTTGATACTTAACCATTCAAACCAAATGTGAGATCTAATGGCATTTTGGAATAAAGGGTATATAATTATCCACATGTCATTCTCATTTTAGACCTCTGTAAAGCAGGTAAAGGAATCTTAAACATCCCGAAGCACAAGGGACTGCCACTGTTCGGGCAGAAATTTTGGGCAGTGGGTGATTGCTCCCTCCTTGAGACACCTGGACAAGGTGTGCTTTGTTTCCCAGACCCTGTTTAAGATGCACACCTCTCTGAAGGTACAGCATTTGCTAATTTGCAGGAAATCTCATCACCTGTGAAACAGAAGTCCTTTATAAATGTTCTGGTTCCTGCCACTGAAGTGATGAATCTCAACGCAATGCAGCTGTGCTGAGGTACACTATGGCTTCTGTCTGCTAATGGCTGGTGATAAATTAAGATCCTCCTGTGCTATTTCTATTTCGAGGCTTTAACATTCAAGGCAAAGTGGTACTGCAGTGTCTGGGCAGATTTTTACAGTAGCCTGGAAAATGACAAGCACTCCACACAAGTGGCATTTCCTCAGGAAACCCATTCCCATTCCAATAGCTACCCAGGCCTTTGTTTGGACTAGAGCTGGACAAAATACAGCTTTTAAATACGATTTCTGGTAGGATCTGCTGCTTAAATAGATATTCCAGAAGCCTCAGAGCTTACTGTGCATCTTTGCAAACACTACTGAAGTAAAAACTATAATATATTATGGTAGTAGGCAACACTGTGTTTAAGAAAAAGAATTATTTTCTCAGGATGCCATTCATTTGCATTTTACATTCCAAGTTCAATACATTATTTTTCAGCTCTGAGCTCTATATAATATATAACTATATAAAATAAAGTCTAATAGAAGATGGTTTTATGGTTTAAGTTTTTAATTGTTCCAAAGTAGCTAATGCTACAAAGCAGAGTGCATATGGTTTTATTTCTGTAATAATTTGGTTTGTATGTAACAGATTTGAATGAAGAAGTTACTTTGCCCACTGTCTTTGCTTTCTAAATATTCAAAGGAACAGGGTAAGATAACCTGCCCTAGTGCTCAAATAATGAACATCTGAGTTTGTACAGTTTTGTAAGAAAAAGCTGTGGGTAACACATCATTTCACTTGGAGCATAGTCTTCACTAAACATTATTTTCAGCAGCAAATGTTTTAATACTAAAAACCTGCACATACATCAGACCTCATAGATAAATTTCAGTGCACAGACTACTGATCAGGACAGTGGGCTGTTTGGAAAGAGGAAAATTGCATGAAAAGCTACAAGTAAATATTGGAAGGTAAATTCTTTCTGATCACAAAAATAAAATGGAAATTTGAAAAGGATACAACATAAAATATTCTAAAACTTAGCACTGAAACTGCTTCAACTTAACAGACACAGATACGTACTGGGCATCTTGGACAAACACTTCTGAGGCAAAGCACACCTTGACTGAAATGATCCCCACAAAAAGCCCACCAGCTGTTTGACTTCATGCACTTGACACAAAAGGACAGCGCATTTCTCTCTCACATCCAGCTGAACCAAGTCCCAGGGCTCCCCCTGTAAACATCCTCCCCAGCCAAGTCTCTCCTGGGGAGAGAATCTGCTGCGTGAGCTTACAACGGACAGCGCATTAAATGCATGGCACTTGCATGGATAGCCTCATCCTTAGCAACATGCACATCCAAGGCACTTGTGTTACAGAAAGTCCAAGGAGACCAGTGTGCCTAAGAAACTTATGTCCTCTCAGTAAGCAAGAGAAGAGAAGTAGAGAAGAAAAAGTCAATTTTTATGAAGCAAAGAAATCCCTGTGTGTTTGAGAGAAAAGGAGAAGAAATGGCACTTACATTGTCAATAGTTGAGATGAACAGCAGCGCTGCTGAGGTTATGTGAAACACGATAATGAAGGCCAGGAGAATCAACATCCTTGCTCTGGGGAGGCTTTAGTCTGAGACAAATCTGGTAAACATAAGAAAATATATGAACAATCTTTAAAAGCTGTCAGTGGATCAACCTGCAGTTATGGAGCTCTTAGAGACAGGAACATCAGATGCAGCTGGAGTCCACAGAACACATTCTGTCTCCAGAGATACTTAACTGGCATCACTGGTGTTAAAATGAATCACAACTTGAAATGAAGCCAAGAGGTGCATTTTGCAACCTTCCAGTGTGATGGCTGCAGTGAATAAGCACACAAAGAAGTTTCTTTCTGTGTGCTTCTCCAGCAAGGCTGGAAAACTCCTTCATCTTGGCTTTTAGAGAAGTGCTTTTCAAATTACAGCCTCGTGTGCAGTGATGCTAGAATTTCCACTGACTATTGTAAGGTCTTGTTTCAACCATCCTTTCCACGTAGGAAGAAAAAGATTTCAAAAGGATGCTTGTAGAACAAAATCAAGTACATCAAGAACTACCTTTAGTAGTTCGCCTATGTTGTACCTTAGGTGTCACATCCTTTGTTCATACAGTTATAAGTTTTATCCATTGACTAATGACTAAGGTCTACCATTTTCTTCAATATATTGCTCCCACTGGCAGGGCTGAATAAACCCATTAGTCACATAATAATCCAGTTAGTTATTTTATGTTCAGTCACTTAATATTCTCTGTAGACTACCTATTACTTTCATACCTTATTTAACCCACTTATTACAGTGTCACATCTCACATTAAAAAAATATATTCTTATATACAAGAGAAACAGAAACTGTATTTAACTGGAATCCCCAGGAAATCTGTGGGCACATAACAAATAGGTTAGGGAAAACTACTGCTACTAATACATAGAAAAGTGCAATTGCTTGACATATCTCCTTCTTGAACAGAAATTCTCAATAATTAATATATGCTATATGCTATATGCTCTAAGAAATCTGCAGTCTTGCAGATCTTTGCAGTTAAGGTGCACCATTCTGTACATTATCTGCATGTTATCACTCATCAGTACATTAATGCATATTTTTCCCTTTCCTTTGGACACATTCAATGATGTCAAATCATGGCACTCACATAACACAGCAAATATCCAGAAGAAAGGGCAGTTATAAATTTTTTTTTCAGACTTCCATGATTTTTTTCATGTCTAACCCACCCTCTCCCACTGCCATTTACTGGAATCATGAACCACATGATTAACTGAACCAAATAAAAGGACTACTCTGACAGCATTTTTAAAACAGCTCCATTGGCACTCTCATCGGGGCAAATTATAACTACTCTGCAAAACTTTAACAGAAAAATAATTGACAGCATAATAACCCAGTGAATAGAGACCAGGAGTTCCAGACTAATCCTTTCCATCTCCACTGCAGTACAGAGTTATAACAAGCTCAAAGGCAAACAGTATTATAGTGCTTTTGTGAAAAATTATTGGATAGCCTCATATCCATATCTAATTGGAATGACTGAATGGGAAAGCCAAGTCAAACTGAAAAATAGGAAAAGCAGCTACTCAAGTAGTTTCCCATTTCCTCTCTGTTAAACTTTGTCTTCTCAGCCACAACGAAGAACAGAAAGTGGCAATTTCCTCCAATGAGCTGATTCTGCTGTATGACTCAAGGTCTTCTGAACCCAGTTCTGCTTCTTGAAATGTCATTCACAGCTCTCTATCGAGCCTTGCTTGAATGAAAGGAAGGAAAAAGGAAAAGAAGATATTTTGTGGGTTTGTATAATGCCACATCAAAATATTTTCATTGTGATATGTACCAGTCTTTGCACAGCACCCTCTTGTCTTGTGGCTGGTTTTTTTCTGAGGTTCATTTCTTGCACAGATGGTATCTAAGCAGAAAATAATGCAATAATCATCTGCCATACAAGGAGAGAATCAAATTGTATTCAGTATTATTTTAAGAATAACAATACAATTTCATCTTACTACGTCAAGTATCATAAAGTAAGAGACCAAAAAATGTAACCTAATTAAAACCAATCTTGCAACAGCAAGACTTGCCAGCACAGAAGAATCCACTTAATCGTCAATCAAGTGAATGTTTTTGTTTCACTGTTTTCAGCCATAAAGAGAAGTGCTTCAGACAAGATAGATAAACATGTATGGCTGATGAGGAGAACACATTTTGTTTTACCCAAATAAAGCCAAGAGTGAATGAAAGAGATTTTTGTTTTGTCTTTACAAAAACAAAAAAAAAAACAGTAAGGAAGGGTCTGATGTTTCTGTTACAAAGACCCTTCCTAATAATCACCTTTAGATACCTCCTCCGGACTTGCTGGCAACTGCTCCCTTCATGAGCTGCTACAACTTCTGTGCACACAGTGCTACAGCAATGACACATGGATACAGGAGTTAAATACACTGGGGGAAAGCAAGGAGACAGACCATTTCCAAGTAATTAATACCAGCAAAAGACAACAAGAACTGGTTATCCAATCTGTCACGCCTGAGCAGGATCCCAGAAGTGCACAGACCTCAGTCACTCCTACAAACTTTCCCTTCCCATGGAGACCAAGGGGTTTCTGTGGTTCATCCCAGCCTGCACGAGGGATGTAGGAATGAAGGAAGGAGGGTTTTTCAGAGAAACTCTCTGTGATTTGTGGGCAGGAAGCAAAGAGCAGCTCTCCTCTTCCAAGATGCAGCCAGCAACATTGCAGATACTACTACAGTATCTGCACCCCTCTCTAGGCAGAAATGCTGGATCTCATCTCTCAGAGGGAACTGCTAGTCCCTCTCCACTCCAGACAATGCTGGAATTTAAAAGCTTCCTTTGGAGACTCAAGATTCTTCCACTCCCTCAGCAAGAAGCTCTTCTTTCCCCGATCCTCTGAGGACCCTGCCTGGGAACCTCTCCTAGCAGCAGGCAGCTCCTTTCCTCTCCTTACGAGCAAGGGAAGGACACCATTACAGAACCCTGTTTGCATTAACGTTCAGAATCCTTACTCCACTAATGTATTACTAACCAAACACTTGGTAACATCCTGTTCTGCACACCAGCTGTACTCCTTTTCTTATTTACCATGAACTGTTTCCTGGGCAGAGTGATTTTTCACTTTCTCCCATACGCAGTTGAAACAATGCTCTCAGGTCAAGGTGTTCATGATTTTTAAGTACACTGCCTTTAGGCATGGATGGAGACTGGGATGATGCAAGAGATATTGTTCATCATTCCCCAGAGTGGCTTCAATTCTTTTAATAGTTTTTACACACACACACACACACATGAGGAAAGCTTTTTAAACGCACTACACTTATGATGATGGAGCCACTCTTCTCAGAAGCACATGATGAAAAGACTACAGGCAACAGTTACAAGTTGCAACAAGGAATATTCGAATTGTGAAAAAAGTATTAATTATATTCAATGAGCATGATTAAGTACTGGAACAGGGCCCACGAACTGTGGGATCTCCATTCTTGGACATCTTCCTGACTTGACTAGAGCAAGGCCCAGAACGTCCTGATCTAACCCCCTGCTTGGAGCCAGAGTCTGCACTGGAGACCTCCAGATGCCTCTTCCAGCTCAGCTCTCCTGTCAATCTGCAGCTATTTCACAAACCTCCCTGTACTAATCTCCAGCAAAGCTCTGACAAAAGAGCACATAAAATTTGACTAAGCTCATCACATGTGACATTAAAAACAGATTTGAGGGTTATAAGTATAAAGTAAGAATGACACTGGATGTCAACATGAATTCCTTCCATTGCCACCTTCAGTGTTTAATACCACTTCACAAGGTGTGGTGTAAGGCAGAAGTGTATAGGTACTGCCGAGCTGCAAGTGCAGACTGCCACTGCATTTAGAAAGAGTAAGTTCTAAGAAAAGTTGTAAGAATACCACTGAACACATCCAGATTTGCTGTGGAAATAAGGTTTCCCACAAATGCTGTTAAGTTGCAGGATACTTACACAAAACACATGAAAAACAGGCCAGTTATAGTAACAACTTTTTTTTTTTCAATTAGTGCATAAGAATTGTTTCTGGATAATGCTCCAGTGGTACCCCATTCTACATGGGGAGGATGAATGCAGCAGCCACACTTCTCTCACATCTTTCCAGTAATGCAGACTTTTGGAAGCAGTAGTTCGCACTTGCCATGGGAGAGCCCGTGCGCTTTACAAGAAGTGGCTACGAAGGGCCTCTGCTATAATCTCCTGCACATGCAGAGACAAGAACCTTTACACACGATAAGACAGTACAACCATCACTGAACTGCACAGTCAAATAATGTATCTAGGCCCGGGTTTCCAACATTTCTGTACTATAGTAAGCAAACACATTACAAAACTGGATTGTCTCCCTATGTCAAATCACACACACAAACGCTTCGCCTGCAGAAAAGCCTCAGTTTATCTTTAGGATAAAGTTTATCTTTAATGTCCATCAGTACAGAGAAACATGACTATTTTAATTTTTTCCTGCTGTTTAGTAAAGCAAGCAAGCAAAAATGAAAATAGTCTTTGATAGTTCTTAACAGAAGTTTTATCACTGCTTTCCAGCCCAGATGTCATCTCCACAACACATGCTTTCATTTCCTCCCATGCAGTTCAACTCTGCTGCCAGGCTGTTTCTCATGTTTGTGCATACTTGATTTCTGCAAGCAGCAAAACACGGACATAGTGCAGTATGTTCATCCTGAGCTCATTTGCATGGGAAAGGCTGAAGCTTACCCTCCAACACCCGCTGTTGCCCTCACTCCCTAAGAGCAAGTCAGGGCTTTCTACCATCTTCATCTGAGCCCATGTATGAGAAAACCTCAACACAGAGAATCCTGGTTCATACTCTTAGAAACAGGGTGAATCTCTGTAGAACAGCTCCTGCTCTGCACAGTCCGAGGCTGGGGGTGTGCAGCCTGCTCAACACCCAGGTTGAGTACACTCAAAAGACACACCCAAAACAAGGGGTAGATCCTGCTAAACAAGTTACCATACCGGCAGCTCCCTGCACTGTTTCATTGCAACTAGAACAGCAGGTCCTTTGGCCATCAATAAGCACTCAGCTCAGCTGAACTTTCTTGAGGTCACTGGTGTAAAACTGAATCAAAGCAAACCTTAATTATCGATTCTTCTGCCCCTCGGTGCTATAATTAAGTCTGAATATGTGAATTTAGAAGAAAAAGTTCATATACTTGTAGCATGAGAAGTCTGTCATCTTGTGATGCATCATAAGTTGTTTGGATTTACATGTTTTGCTCAGAGTTCTTGTGCCACGTCTCATGGTGTCTCATGACAGAGAACTCAGAAGTTGGCTCACACTTTGCCTGTACAATTGTCTCTAGACTTGCACAAAATTCCCTGGTTTATAAAGAACAGAGTGATACTGTTAATTTTCTTTCTTTTTTTTTCCTTTTCTTTTATCAAGCATGAATGATTCTGTTCTTCTTGGTGGTTCTCAGAACTGGGACCAAAATTGAAGTACAGACAGCAGATTTTCTCCCAAGCCAGCAAGAGCTTTGAGGATTTCAACAATCCTCTAATGCCTAAATATCAAACAACATAAAGGACAAGAAAATCAGGAAATGTAATACCAAGAGAATAATTACACCAGTTGAAACAACTGACTCCAATTTCTTTATTTCTTCTGAGTTAATTTAACAGTTGGGAACACCAACACTCTTCATATTCAAGTGTACATTCAAATTGTGACCTGTTTTCATGCTCAGGTGTAACCCAGCTGACAGTCAATACAGAAACTCAATGTCCTCCTTCAACCAGTCTGAGCCAGTTAGGAGACCTCCAAAAAGTGCAGGATGCCTCTGACTACACCTCTGCAATACTTAATGGAGACCCAGGAGGGAAATGCTAAGTACGAGTAACAGTCTATGCAGCAGATGGGCTCCCTCCCCATTTCTTCCTGCTATGAAGCTAATAACTATGAAGAACAATGTGTGTTCTACATTAAATTAAATTTCAGGCCCCTGCTTGATGCTGGATTTGGGCTAAGTGTCCTGTTAGCCCCTAGATGGCACAGAGACCATCAGCTCTTTTGGTTTGCTTAATTGAAAACACACTCAAGCCCACAGCTCTTTGTGCTACCTATTTTATGTGGAAGGAACATGTCACTTCCACTTCCACCTACTTTTCAAAGTCCTTCCTCACAAAGCAAGGAAATCAGAAGGAAATGAATCAATGTTCCCTGCACTCAATCACTGTATAAGGCAAAAAAAAAAAAAAATCGATACAGCAAAAAATTAATCCACACTCTTTTCTAGAGCTCTCTTTGAATTACAACATTTATGGCTTTTTTAACACAATGGCAGAAAAGGAAAGTAGGGTCATCCTATCAGATCTAGATTTATTGGTGCCCTTGCAGCAGGCTGTGTTAAGACCCAACAACCTCCAGCAGCATAATTACAGCAGTCAACTTCTTGTGTTTTGATAGTGAAGTACAGGGGCTCGGAGACAAACTCTCAAGATATGGTATGACCCAGTTTTTATCTATTTTCTTTCAGAAGATCATGCCTTGCAACCAAAGCGCTGCAATATGCTCTTTGTGTGCACCACAACTAATACAAATGTGCACCTATAGCTTGATAAAACCTTTTGTATTTATGGTGTTTGGATGTCTGTCCATCCTGCTGGTACTGGTGGGACTGCCTGAGCAACAGCAAACTTAGAGTGAACAAGCTCATGTTCTTGGCCTCCCTGTCACCTCTGTGTGAGGGGAAGTTCAAGCACCCTTTCAGCTCTTTCTCAATCAACTTCATAAATACTAAATCTGAGTTCCTCTTCAGAAACCCCACTTAGTTACCAAAAGTGAAAGAGATTGTGATTACAGGTAGGTCCAGCAGATCTTCCCCAGACTTCCTCCCTTCTCACCCTGTCCTCCTCATTAGATCTATGCTATCAAGCCAGAACTCCAGGGTCTGAGAAATTATAACCCTGCTGTTCCATTATGTTCTTCCAAACAAAACCAAGAAACAAATTGCAGCAAAAATGCAACATACTAGCTTTGAGTATGAAGACGCAAAGAACCTAATGTTTCTAATTTCTTAGGAATGCTTTTAATAAAGTTTTGACCTAGGGATGCCAGCATTGCTGCCACTTCTGTAACTCTGTCAGTCATTTATTTGCAAACAAGTTTGGACTTGGTTTAGACTTGCCCTACCACTCCTTTCACTATGGCCCAGCTGTGTGCACTGCAGAGCAAAGTCACTCTGCCATGAAGGCTTTGTGGGCAGACTCAGCAGAAGAAAATCAGCAGGACCTGTGGGAAAACAGGGGCACAATGCCCTGTTATGGGGTGGGGAAGTGTCACTTACAGGGAAAATGAGCCTTGTGACATCCTACCTGAAAATCCTAAAAAACAGCCTGAAGCTTGAAAACTTCAAGACAGATGTATTCAAATACTCCAGCAAAACCTGGAAGAGAGATTAACAGCCACCATATGCTGAGAAGACAATTTAGCAGGTACAGAAGTCAGCTGCCTACACAGACAGACATTTGAATGAAAGTCTTTAAGTCTTCGTCTTTTCAAAACTGATTTTTAGAAGGTTTTGTGTGGTCAGCAGAAAGAGAATGTTTTTCCTCCTCCAGAAGCACAAACCACACCTTTCTCAAAAGTAAATCCTTTACACATTCTTCTGTTTCCCTAAAGCACTTTGTACTTTTATACTAAATAATAATCATCTCATATTTAAGCTGTTCTATATCTGCATCTAATCCAAACACAACCCACAGTGGCGTAAGGTAGGCTGCCATATTACTAAATAACACCCAAAAGGTGTTAATTAATCTCCAATTCCCATCATAGTCATCTGCTCTTCCACCTTCAGTTTATGCTGAGCATCACGTGCCTTTGGCAAATGCGAACAAAAAAACAGTCTTTAATCAAAGACATCCCATGAATCAAGAGATCAGTTCTCAAAGCGCATGTATTGTTTGAGAAAACCAGCAGTAATTTGAAAGAAGTAACTGCTTGTATACTGCAGTTTCTGGCTTCTTATAAAACATAAATGCATTGTCTCAGCTTCCACTTAGGCATGGGCAAAACATGTTATAAAATGTTTGTAACTTGAAGTATGTATGGGTAGAGCTTAACAGTATTCTTAGAAAATGAAAGAAAGCACACATCATTTCAGGTGTTCAATGCATCTTCTCTGTTCAGCCAGCTTGCTTGTGGTGCACCACATACCACTTCAATATAAACAAAGTTGTGGTGTACATTAAAACCTTCTTAACAATCAAGCTGGTCTAAAAGTACCTAAAGCTTGTTTTCCTAAGCTTAACAAGACAAGAACTTCTCGTTCTGACTTGTTCATTTTCAAACATCAAGACAAAATGGGGATATACTTGCTTGCAGGTCAAGGCAAACTTATGGAAGGAAAAAGAACTGTTTAACTTAGAGATGAAAATATGGCTATAAATCAGGTGTGAGCACATTTAGGATGTAAATTATAACTCTTAGAGCTGTCATGTTCTGGAACAGCCTTACAATCACCACAGCATAGGAAAAAGAGACCCACCTCCACAAGAAAGGATTTCTGTGATGCAGGGACTGGGCTAGTGGGGCTACAGACCCGGAGTCCTGAGAGGACCCTGCAGCTCTGCTCTCCTGTGAAGCCTCCCAACACCTTCCTTGAGGTCTCTGTGTTTCACAACAAGCTTTTGCATGATACCCGTGCCCTTGGCACTCTGCCGAATTCTCTCCCATGCTCCAAGGGCTCCAGGCAGCTCAGGGAGCAGCGCTGGCTGCGGGGCAGTGCAGGAACACCGTGGTGATCATGAGGACACACAGCCAGTTTGGAGGGACCATTTGTTTCTCAGCTGGGCAGCAAAGCTTCCGAGAGCGAGCACGGCCTGTGCCCTTGTCTGAGGGTGACCGAAGGGCTAGCACTGCCTGCCAGCACCCCAGGGCAGTGGTCAGGAACCACAGAGCCCTTTGCAGCCTGATGCCACAGCCCTGCCTCTGGCTCCAGGGAGCTGGGACAAAGACACGGGGCTGTTCCGATAAGCTATTCAAGCTATGAGAACCCTCCTGGGAAGCCGCTCCTGAAACAAACAGCTCAGCTGAGGTGTGGCCTGGCCTCACCCCTGCTCAATCACTGTGTGGCCACATTTCAGTGTCGACGTTGTCCCTGCTCAATACCTTGGCAGGGCAGAGAGTGACAGACCAAGTAAAATACCAGAGCTTTATATCAGGCTGACAGATAAAATGTGTCCTCAGTCTGAGTCAATGAAAAGAAGAAAAAAAAAAAAGCACACCTGCAGCATTGACTACACATTAACATAGTTCTGAGAGCAAATCTCAGACCCTGGGCTCTACTGACTACAGACTGCTGCTTATCCAGAGATTATTCCAGATACAACAGAACAGCTCAAGTGATTTATGATGTTCCACCTAATTAACCAACAAACAAAGGCAGAAAATGTCTGTCTTTCCAGACTGAAAGCAATGTGCTTAATTCCATAGAAATAAAAGCTGATATTGTTTTAACTTTGGCAGATGCTCTGTGGAAATTGCTAGCAATTAGATGTGTTGCATTCATTGTTGTAAAATTTTCAAACTGCTTGTTTTGATTTAGCTTTGACTAGCTCTGTGTTGAGAAATTTTGGTTTTCGTTATTTCAGAATTTACACATCATCTATCAAGAGTGTGAAAACACATTTCTATTGATGGTACAACAGTTGGTTATAAAACAAAAAAGCTCAAACTCTCCACTAGTACTACTACTACTACTTTGTTTGACAGCAACATTGTAGCGCAGGATTACATTTAATACTCACCCTACCTCCAGAATGACATTTCTACACTGTAATTTGTAATCGGTGCAATTAAAGTTGCCATGTGGACTCTACAAATCCAGGTAGAAGGATTTCTGTCCCTTGTTTGAGCACAGCTCTTCTGCACTGGCTGCTCTATGGGAACAGCCTGGTCTCCTCAGGCTGCCCAGAGTCACTTTGCTCTACCTGTGGCTGCACCTCGGCCAGGCTGGACAATGCCTGGGCCCCTGCACAGCCACAGCGACAGGTAAGGGCACACCAAGAACCCTGACTGACGGGCAGGCTCAGCCAGAGCCCTTCAGTTCTTCACTGACCGTTCTGCAGTCTGTGCACGTGGGTTTGTTTCTGCCTGTGAACCAAGCAGCGCCTCTGCTGCTCCCGTGCATTGAGCACTGCCAGCCCTGGCGAGCAGCTGAGCCTGCAGAGCCCACCTGGCAGCACACACACCTCAGCAGAGACACCCAGGCCCTTTGGAAGGTCTCTGTCTGGAAGGTTTCTGTCTGGAAGACAGCCAGAATTTTGATCTATTTCAGGACACTAAACACCTGCATGAAACACCCGAGGGAGTGTTCATACTGCCCACCTTGGCTGTTTGCGGCCCGTGTAATTCCAAACATAGCACAGCGTTTAAGAATCACTGAAGCAAACCATAAATATATATCCTATAGCCATCTCTAAGGGGTATTTGAGTCAGTCCACTTTCTGCTCCACCTACAGACTCCTGTGAAGATCTCTACACACCCAGAGGGTTGTATTTTAAGGTCACACCCAAATTATGAGGCTTCACCTGGCAGCACATACCATCATTAAACCTGCCCATGAAACTTCATCGGCAAAATAAAAAGGTGTAATTACATTTTCCCCATTCAGTGGAGAAATAATAATTCCTTTGATGGATGAATTCGGGCCATCAAGCTTTCTCTCAAGTTCCACCCAGGAAGATATATTTTCTAATAATTATGATGCTTATCTTACAAATGAAATCATAAGCATCACCTGACATTCTGAGATATATTTTACAAAATTATCTACTCTCTAAAATAGTAATATTTAAAATTTTTTAAAAAACACAGCAAAAACTGAAACTGCACTGCAAAGATCATGGTTTCCTTTGAGCATCCAAAAAACAAACAAACCCTAACGAACACTGAACAGCTCCATGAATGGAATTCCTTAGTGCTGTGCTTATGTTCCCCCTGCATTCCCTCTGAGACCAATGTGATTTCAATAAAAGCTGTGCATTCCTTTCTACTTTCAAATTTGGCTGTGCTGAAGTGTCGCATGGATTTTACATACAATGATTGCTTCACTTCAGAGCACATCTCTTTCTTATTAGTTCCTGTACAGCACAGTGCCTCATTCTGCTGGGTTCTCTTCCAACAGGAACATGGAGGAGGACCTGGAAAGCACATCTGCCAGCTCGCAATATAAAATATCTTGTCCCCAGAGACCTCTCTTTAATTAAATACAGTCTTGTCCTGATTTATGTGGGGGTGTCGTGTCTTACATGATGTTCAAGGCACGAAGAGAAGGTGAAGTACCAGTGAAAAACCAAAATATATTGAAGCCACTGAGGTGAAAAGAGTTTCCTTGTGCTGCCACTGATCTCATTTTTAAATGGACAGGGAAACAGCACTATGCAAGGAGACAGCCTACACCTAATATACTTAACAAAAGTAAAGGAAGGTCTTGCTTCTCTAAATACCAGTACAGGACTCATCAGTAAAGCATTTTTCTAATCACTGAAGGAATGTCAAACCTGAGATGGGAAACAACCTTGAGACAAAAAAACCAACAAAATAAAAGCCATAATAATGAAAGTAAGAGAAAGACACAACACAACTGCGAAGCAAGAGATGCTAATAAGTCAAGAGGGGTCAAGTGCATAACTGAAAGTGGGTGCCAGATGCTCATTTCTTCTAAGCAATGTTGGCCAGCAACAATAACTCCAGCATCTACAAACTGAAACAGAATCTTTGTCTAAGATAATGATGTTGTAGCAGCCTTCAGTCTTGACCTGCTCAGTCTGTTAAACAACTTCCTTTACTAACAAGGTTTTAAATCTGTGTAACCAAATAAAATTCACTGTTTTTCCTCACTGGCAGATCCACAGCATAATCAACAGTTTGTGTGTTTACGACAGAAGTCTTTCCAGACCACAAATAAAGAATACAACACCAGTACTGTCTTGTCTACTGATTGTATGTTGTTTTTATTATATTAACACACCATTTTCCTTCCCAAATGAGCATACTAACAAGAAGCTGATCACCTCCTAAGAGTCTTCATGGTATTGGTGCATTTCAACTCCAATTAATGGCTATAGTCAGAGTAATTCCTGGCTGGGCAGACAGGTACCTGCTAACATCCCTGTCAGCCACGCAGCTGGCATGATACAATCTGTACACATCTTTTTTCAGCATGGAGGATGAATCTTCCCTCAGGTATCCCAACGGTCTATTTACTAACTCAACTCTACAAGTTCACAAAGGGATTCAGAGAACAGCAAGAATTCCTTCTTTCAATGTCTTTGAAGCAAAGGTGAAGCCCTTATGCTGAATAAACTCATATCAGCTTCTGGTGACCATGTTTCCCATATACCTTTCTTTCCAGTCCCACTTTGATTTCACCAGCTGTGGCAAGTACTTATACCCCAACTGTATTCCTTAGGATGGTATTTGTCACACACTCTCTTACAGAAATGTAGCAGGACTCCCCAGCAAACTGCAATTCCCATTTCTCCCCTGACTGAAACTCATGCACAATAGTCTCCTACCACTTCTGTGGGTTCCTACCTGCCCATGTGTGCAGCCACCTGGCACCTCAACCCCAGCAGTCCAGCCTCACAGCTCTTTCCTGAGCTACATGGACAGCAAAGCCTTCAAAATCAACATCTGAGAGCAGGTCTGGATGAAGGAGTCATTATAAACTATTTTTATTTGACAGAGAAAACATCTGCTCAGGCAGGCAAGAAGGCTTATTTTACATACTTAACACACCAGCACTGTATGTAGAGAGTCTGAAAGTAAATGAAGAGAAAGTGGTACTTTTTGTTTTTCTGATGATGAGCCAACCATAGCTGTTTATTTCCAAAGTTTCTAAAGAAAACGCCAAGAAAACTCAGTGTGGATTTCACAGCTTTTCAGTGGGTTTCTCCATAGCCCTGTATGAAGCCAGAAGATACCTCTAAGATGCTCTACTGCAATAATTACTGATCATTTACATACTATTACAAACTGCTGGGGCGGGGGGGAACAAAAAACAACCTTCCTGCACCATATGAACAAAGTATTCCTGCCAAGAAATTAACGGAGAGGCTGAACTGCAGGTTCCTTGATGGCAGCATTCTGTGAGTAGGAGCAAGCAACGCTGGCTAAGTCTGCTGAAGAACGGACAGCAGTGCACTGTTCTTCCTAGAAATGTCCAAACAAGGAGCTGACCTCTCAAATTCAATACTCAATATCGAAGACAACCCACGTTACTGAGAGCTGCCTGTCCAGTATCTGGCACACAATTTCCCCAGTGTAAGTGGGGCATTACATATAGATAAAAACCACTAGTGAATGAAACTGCATTTTAACTCAAGTGGAAAAATGTTTAATGCTGGCAAAAGCTTCATAAACCAAAATCTGCGCTGAATTACATCTAAGTGTATTTTCCTTCCACTGGGGGGTGGGGAAAGCTGCCAAGAGCAGCTACAACGTTACTGCAACACACGCGAGCTCCACTGAGAGCTCATTACAGAAAAGAACAGAGAGAAACTATCCCGTGGAGAACACGAACTTTCTGCTGGCTTGGCCCAGCCTGGGCTCACTGGCGAGGAGCCCCTCGGCCCGCCCCGTCCCGGCCGCGACGCCCGGAGCGAAGGAGCGGGGCCGGGGCTCGACGAGACCGGGACCGCTCTGCCCGGCCGGCCCAGCGACGGCGCGGCGGCGCGGCCGCCGAAATAAAAAGTGCTTCGTAGTAAACAAACGCCTGCTTTTTATTTTTCCCCC
>VZTX01030813.1:16810-71127 GCA_013400915.1 Pardalotus punctatus | reverse complement strand
CGCCGCTGAGGGACGGGCCGGGGCCGCCCCGGGCGGCAGCGAGTGCCGTGTTAGGGCAGAGCTGCCCTGGCCCGCAGCCCGGCGCGCCAGGCTCGGCTCCCTGCTGCCCGGGCTTGTTCGTCACCGTGGAAAACGTGTGTGTGGAGAACTGAGGAAATCTGCCCTCATAAAGCCGTCCCCGGGCAGCGCAGGTGAGAGCGCGGTCACTGCCGCGCCTCACGACCCCCGCTCTCCCTGAGGCCTTCGCCAGCGGCAGACACCAGTCACCAGCTGTGCCCGTTTCCAGCTTGCTTCTCACATGGCCTTCGTCAGCGGGGCGATGGTACTTACCGTGACTCACAAGCAGGATGAAGACCGTAATTTTGGCGTTTTGGCTGCCTTGCAGGTTTTAGGGTTGGTACAGCCTCTTTGCTTGCTCAAAGGGTTAAAAGGTCTCACCTCACCACAGTGTGATGTTGGCGAGGAAATCTGGCTATTCCCGTGTGACTGCCAAGCTGTCTGTTTTACATTGTTTTCTTTTGTGTCTTGCCCTCTGTTACCGTTCTTCACAAGTTGCTGTCAACGTTTGCTTTGGATGTTACCTAAAAATGCAGTAGACCGTGACACTTTCAGTTCAGACCATACATGCAAGTTTGCAAGCAGTGTTTCCCAATCCCAGAGATTACCTGTTCTGTAAGAATTGTAGTGAATTCCAGCAACACCATCCCTATTCCTGAAATCTTCACACAAATAGCAACTATTATGCTGAGCAAAAACACTGTGTTGGTCACTACTCAAAATTAGGAGCATGACCTTACTTCATAGCAATCTTCATTCTTTCTGAAGTGCAGCATTATTGCCCTTGTATACCTGTTAGGAATCTCACATCTTTCTAAAAATCAAAATTACAGGAACACTATGAAAGAGTTGCTTTGTCAGTCTGAGCACCACCAACGCCACCAAACGCTACAGGCAATTCAGCTGGGATGAATGGCATTTGGTGGCCTGGTAATCCCTTACAGTGTCTTTTGCCCTCCCGTATTAGCTTTAGCTCTGGTGTAACTGCCAAACACATCTTGTGTTCACAAATCACTTCAGAATCATACACAACAATGTGTGTCACCCAGTGCCATAAACAGTCCGCACTTTACTAAAATTTAGGTTTCTCTAGGCTCATGTATTCCAAGTTTCTGGATAGGAGGGACAGACACTTAAGGTAATAGTTGCTTCTTCCTTTGTACAACACCTATTTTCTGGTAATTGCTTTGTGGTTAGACTGGAAAGGGAATTCAAAGTGGCTTTCAGGGGAGATGTTTATAGCTCTGGGGCTGAAGGAGCAAAAATGAGACGCTTAGGAGTATCGGTGGAGGAGACAGCCCTGTTTGTCAGTTCCCAGGGATTTCAGAAAGAAAGTGGTACCTCAGGCTGAGCCAACCACTGTAAGCATGACAGCCTGACTTCCACTGAGCTGAAGTAGTAGAGCTGAAGTCACAGCATTCCCCTCACACAGAGAGAAGTTTGCCAGTGGAATGGGCAAACAGAAAAAAAAACAAAACACTTGATTTTTAAACCAAAGGTGTCACTTAAAACTTAAGATACTAGAAAGAGGTTAACCATGTTTCCTCATGTTCTGCATTAGAGGTGCTGCTTGCTAATAAATGCAGAACATTGTCCCTATAGGAAAACATTTACTGTTAAAAATAGCCTCCTTTTTTCTCCCTCGACACCTCATACTTGTGTTTCTAATTGTTGCCTAGTTGTCATCCATATTTTATCTTAGCTAGAAGCTAAGAATAAATATTTTTAAAGCAATATTAACCCACTGCCAGATGACTGCAGGCTTTTCCTGAAAACAAATTATCCAGGTTCTGCTTTTCAGGCTTGTGTTGGACTGATGTGCTTTGAGTGAGGTTTATTTTTTTTTCCCCTAATTCAGTGCTAAGTATCTTAAAGAGGTGTTGACCTTTTCCTTGCCTTTCCCGTCCTTCATTTGCATGAGAGATGATGACATGAAGGAAAATGTGTCATATCCAGGTACCCCCTCCTACTTTGCTAAGTTGACAGCAAAGCTATTTGAAAGCAAAGTCACTGGCAAGAGAATTCCTAGTGTGCAAACACAAGACAAGTATTCCATGCCAGTTTTTCCTGCTTGTCTTGCCATGTCCTAGACAGTATCTTTGAAAGCAGACAGAATTCATAAATGAACAGATGTATCTCTCCCACTTCCCACTACCTGCTGTCATGCAGTGGACGCAACTTACCTGTGTATTTGAGATAAGTTATTTTTCCCCAGTAGTTATAATTCCCTTTTATACATGAGAAGCTTTCAGAGCAAGGTCTGAAAGTGCAGGCTGAGTAGCCATCATGACCAAGAGAGGCTGTACAATGGAAATACAGGCTCAAATGTTGATCTTACTGGCATAGTGTGTGCGTTGGATGGTAAAGTTCAATGTGAAACATTGAATTACAGATAATTTGCAGATATGTAAATGGACCAGCAGTGGAAGTGTTGATCTCATTAATTTATAATATAAGGAATGGAGTAATAAGTTGGGGTTGTTTTACTCACAGTGATTACATAGCTACAGTTTATGCTTTATCATGTATCTGTCAAGATGATAAACAAGTTCAGTATTTTTGTAGCTAACAGGCATCAGGGCATGCTCTGTGCAATAAGAGGCTGTAAGTAAAAACAGGCTAACAAGATCTTTGGATTTATCTGAATAGGAATACAAGTGAACCTGGAGGAAAGGAACCTCATGACGGCCAGTGACTCCAAGCAAGAGAAGCCTTCAGACTGAGGGAGCTGCTGATCAGTAGGGTAATTGAGTAATTACTTGTCCAACTGTAAATGGCTTCTGATAAAAATATCTCTGACTAGATAGGCTGTAATCTCACTTCTCCCAAAGTGGAAATACTATGCCAAAACTCCTAATAAGGGGAATATAAAGCACCATAGTCTGTAGGCATCCTTGTAATACCCATCTGTTAGTTTGTCACAGTGAACACCAATGTACCAATGACAGACTTTTAGAACAGTAACAAAACCGACACTGTATTTTCCTTCAAGAATCTGTGTAAGAATCCTCCAGATTATTGATTCAGGATACACAGCACTACTAGACCCTTTCCGTGCTTACTTTTCAAAAAGAAGTTACATTTACTGCCAATATTCAGCCATGTCAACATAAGTAATGCTGATGAGCTGGTGCTGAATGGTTTCATCAATGAAACTTGGCTTGTATGGCTGTGCTGCCATTTCTATAATTGAATCAATAGGAAGTGTGCTGTAGGACAAATCTCACCATTGGACAATTCTCTGAGAGGTGGAATGGAGAAAACAATGAGAAAGAAAAGAGTGACATGGGCTTTTCCTGTTTCAAGGTTTTTTAAAAGTCTATCCAAGTGAGTTGCTATGCCATAATTTGATTAGTCTGCTTAAAAACCACTAAGGTGTAACAAGGTTCTCATACATTTGTCCCCCTTCTCCTTCCCCTCTGCAGGGATCAGAGGGTTCTTTCCTTTCATCCCTGAGAGCCCTTATATGCTTGTAGAAATTGTTTCAGATCTGTACAAACCTTAGTGTGTCCTTAGTAAAGAACCTCACTCACGTACCCCTTCCCACTCCAGCCTTGGGAATGTTTCCTCCTCCCCCTCAAAGAAACATTGGGAGGTTAAGCAAGAGCAGCAGCTTCCCAGCTACTCTTAACTCCTTGAGAACTGAAGTCCTTGTTCAGGCTTGCTGAGTCTAGAACACGGAGCTTGAAAGGAGTTCTGACAAACTTACGAAATCTTGAGGAATCAGAAGACATTTCCTTTTCGTCCTTCCCTGCTTCCTTCAGTTACTGTTCTTCACTGCCTCTTGCACAAGTCCAAAAATATCCTGAAAATCCAGGTCTTCAGTTGGCTGCAGCTGGGCTGTGCTGAAAGAAGTGAAAGAATCGGGCATAAACAGCACAACTTGTCAGGGAGCTGGTTCCATGGTTTATACAGCAAATATATATAGGATATGTTAATTCAAATTTTTGTTTACCATGCTGATCTACAGGACCTGCAAATCTGTGGAGATGACATTCAATAAAAAGGAAGAACATACCCTTCCCCACTGTTGGGTGTTCTCTTGGAAAATGCTCTTTTTGTATTAATGTTAAAATTACTTTAAGAGACTCAATAAAAATTTGTGACAAAAACTGGTCAAGGCAAATTGTAGAGCTGCCCCTGGAAATGTTATTACTGGATGGAACAAAGCTGTTTGCCAGTGCATTGATCATATTAGGAGAACTTCCTAAAAGCAGTATTTCAGAAAATGGTTACAGATGAGAGTAGTAAAAGCATTGAGTCCAGGGACCTTTAAATCAGAGGGTATTTTGATGCTGTTGGCTAGTGGGTCATGTCTCTTTAGCCCATTTACAGAGTTCTTCTATTTAGTCTAAACTTGGCCAGACAATGGTAAATTAAAAATTAGCTCTGTAACTGGATCTAGCTATTAAAATTCTTTAACATTAGGATTTAACAATCCTAGCTTTGTTGAGAAAAGAAAAGGAAATAAGCTGGCAAGGACTAAAGGCAAGCTGCAACAAAAAGAAATAAATTGCAGAGCATCTGAAGTACAGTACAGTATGTCGAGGGCTTAATCCATTACAAATAAACCTGTGTGTTCCTTACCATCCTGCCAAAACAATTGCAATAGCAACCCAACCCTCCAAACACGGAGCTTTACAAATGAACTGTCATAGAAAAGAGCTTCTAACCCATCACTCTGCTGGAGATAGGAACACAGGAGACTAAGCTGTATTATTACAGAGGGGTAGTAAGGACTTGGGCACAGAAAACTTGCTGTTGTTTGAAATCTGCAGGAGTGCGCAGTTGAAGTGGCAGGACTAGGATTTCATTGCACAAACAAAATCCAAAAGAAGGTCAAAGTACCCTGCAAGAAGACACTATTTTGAAAAGCAGACACTTGAACTGCTTAGAGGAAGAATCTATTTTGTCGCTTTCGTTACTGGCCTTGTCATCCTGAAAAAAGCACAAATCTTTACATCACTTTTAATCATTTAGAATTAATTAGAAAACGTGGTGTTTGCTCCTCCAAGAGAACTACTCACTCTCAATACACTCCAGATAACATTCCATATTTAGAATGTAAGGAATTAATACATTTTCATCTGATCTGTAAAGTAAAATAAGCTACTTAGCATTTTTATTTCCTACTAGTGCCCAGACAAGAAGACTTCCCCATTTGCAGCCAAAGGTGAGTGACAAACAGCTCCACCAGTGAGGACACTCAGTTTCTGTGTGGATTTGTTCTGCAGAGCACACATGGAAATAAACAGCTTGGGTCTCTGAGCCATTGGTAGGATGGTTCTGCTGCCCTCCCCATGGAGCAAACCACAGCATTCCAGAATTCTCACTTAAATAGCATTCCAGCAGAATTCTCACTTAAATAGCAAGCCTGATGTGCAGGTGCACTTCTCCCCATATAAATTTGTGTACATGTACAATGTGCACTTTCAAATATGTACACATAGAAATTCAAATCCAGAAGAGGATAATCTGAAAAGAATTTTTGTGTTAGCATATTTTCTGAAGACTGGCACACACTACGAAGATTCTTATTCTGTATAACGTGGAAATTAATCTTTTTTTATTATGATGTATCCATGCACGCAAGTGTTAGCTCCTTCTAAGTGTCTATTAGAAAAACACAATATTGTTACTCCTACTGAATTCTTACATAATTTTAAGTGTTTTAATAGTCACTTAACTAAATCCCAGAGGAAAGCAGTATAAAAAAGGAAGAAAACACTTGCTGAAGTGGGATATGCATTTAACTCTTCATAAGAGCACTGGGGTGCTGTATGAGACATGGACATGGCAATGAACCAGATTCTGCCTGCAGATATGCATTTTTTAATCTCATTTACTTAAGTGGATGTTGCCACAGGAAAGATTTGGACCTGTGTACTCTTAAATTAGAAATTGTTTTCATAGTGATTGCAAGTATTCATACTAAATGGGCACAGCATGAACCCTATCATTAATAAGATCTAAGCTTTTAGTGCATTAAAACTTTAATAAAAAACATAAATTTGAAGTGGCAATGATTCTTACAAATTTTGCATTTTAAATCCTACTAAGTAAACAGTACATAAGGGTATCAGGAAACAGCAGTGTGTTGTAACTCTTGCAACATTATTATGAGTCTCAGACATTTACTCTTTTCTCAAAGACAGTCATAGAAATGAGAAAGCCTTTTACCCTCATAAAGAAAAAAAATATATATTTGTCATCTAAAGAAAGCTCAAAATTCTTTTTTTGAAACCTATAATTTTTTAAGCTCATCATAAAATATGCTGTGGCCTGACACAATGTTTTTGAATGCAGGCACTTGCCAATACTAAGATGTTATCTTAAGGGTCTTCATTAAAATAAAAAAAATTCACAAAGCAGGTGAATCTGTATTATAATAGCTGGAATTTGTATATATATTCTGGTTTAACTAAACTTAGGGAAGGAAGCAAAGACTAGAGCGTTGCAGCAGAGTGTAAAGATCTGGTTGATATAAAGGGAATGAACAAGAGCTACTGCTTAGCTTAAGCAAAAGGACTGTTAGTGACTGGAACATTTGAAGCTGAGGAGAGGACTCAGGTCAGTCTGTACCGGGCTTGCAGAGCTGCGTGTGTGCAGCCCTCCTCCCTTTTCCCTCTGGCCCAATTCCTGCTTCCACAGGAAGGAAACACACACAAGTCAGTCAAAAGGAAATCTGAGTATGCTCCTCCAGGCTGGCCACTTGTCCAGAATTGACATCTGCTCTTCATCATAGCAGTGGATTAGTTGGGCAGTTTCAGCATCACTGGGAGTGATCTGACAGTGTTAAGATTGAGATCCAGGAGCAGGATTTTGTAGAAGGCAGGAGCAGCATTGTCAATTTTAAGCAAAAATTATTAAAGCGGTATTTTTTATTTTTACTTTTATAAGAAAGTATCATTAGGAAGTTAAGGAAGTGAGATGGGATCTGTCCAAATAAATTTTAGATAAGTGAAAGGGCATCAAGTACTCTCCTACAAAAGCTGGGAGTGCAATAGTTATAAGGGCATAATCTCAACAGTTTCTTCATTCCTCAGATTGTAGGTCATAAAAAAGAATGAAATTATCATATTATCAATATATAAGACATAACCCTGAGCTGCTGGGAGCTGAAGTCTCCTCTGGAATCAAGTGTTCTTCTGGGACAATTGTCCTGGAAACAGGACAAATCAGCTTGTTCCTCACTCTTCCCCAGCCTTGTAGGACTGCTGTAGTCTCACTGCAGTGCTGCTCTGCGGGAGGTGGTGGAAGGTAAAGGTCTTGTCCTCAGCAGCCTTTTATGTATGTGGACGCTGTTGTTGTTAGCAGATCAAAACAGCCCTTAGCTGTTGTGAAAATACCGACCTGACAACACTTTGTAGGTGCAAATGGTTGTGGGTTTGGTGGGATTTAGCAACATTCTGTCATCAGCACTGAAATTGCCTGAGTTCAAAAGCTGTGCAGGTTTTCTGAATTGTTCCTGAAAGAATATGTGAAGTCTCTTGGGATGAGTCATTTATCCAGTGTGTGTTCTCATCTGAGCTTCCCCATTTGCCTCATCCATTGAAGTTTTTTATTTTGAGTTTCTTTATTCAGGTTGGGATGGTGTTGCAGAAGCTTCTGGGGAGCTTGTTACCATGTCATGGGAAGCATTGCATTGACTCTTCAGTTTGCAGACCTCTGGTATTAGGTATATTTTTGTATTTTACGAAGCTTTGTTTGGTTTGAACACAGCATGGTTGGAGTGGAGACTGTTTTTTATGTGTCAGTTCCTCCCAGTGGGCACTGCTCAGTGTCTAATGCTGCAGTACCTGTTCTGCCTGAGAGGCTGCTGTCACAGAGGGGCACTTGCTAACACCTGAGAAGAAAAATTACTTCAGTTCCCCCACTAAGTCTAAAGTACAACACTTATATTAAAAAAAAAAAAAAGGCTTTAAATCTAACACTTTTTTTTCCACATAGATAGGAGTCCAGCTATGATTGGTGTTCTGAAGTTCTGAACCCATATTCATGTGCATGTTGAATGCCATGAACTGCTCATTGCATTCTGTGCAGGATGATTCACTTTTTCCAGCTACTTCAGTGTTGCACATATGGAATCTATTGTGTATTGTCAGCCAGGGCTGCACTATGTTTCATCCCCTTGTGTATATAACCATGCTGAGTCGTTCAGCCATTCCTGTAATATCCTTATTTCTGCAGTGTTCCTCTCAGGAGAGAGAGGGCAAGGCTTTTTGATACTTTATTTTGCAATCTAAGTATGGGATCTAATAATATATTGAACTTTATCGTAATAGCTACTCCAAGAACGCAGGACATTATTTGATGCTGTGTTAACTTGGACAGTTTGACTTCAGAGTGCTTAGCTTATGATCCTAAAATAATTCACTTTTGAGATTGTGTGTTCTGCTTTGGGTTTTTTTAGATGTAACAAGATTATCTTTGAACTTTTTTATCCCCTGCAAGTTTTGACCCTCACATTTGTAGAAGGTAAAAGCTTCTTCCCATGGAGTAAGGTCTTCTCATTTGCCTTAACCTTTCAGTGTTTGGCAAATGGGATGAAAGCTTTTATTTGCATCCAAACAAAAGTTTAAAGTAATTGACTCTCAATAAAGCTGCTGGCAGCTGTTCCAAAATACTGCGACAGTTTATAGATAGCCGAGGCTGATTGGCACTGCTGCTGAATTCCTGAGGACGGTGGAATTGGAACCAGATCCAGCGGGTGTGTTGTGAGGAACGAGGGGGCCACGTGGATGTGCATCTTCTGACATCTAACCCAGAACTACAGCCAGCCCTCATTTTTTATTCAAACCTTTGGATGTTGCACGTTTTAGGCTTTTTTTAAAATTTTTTTAAAATTTTTTTGTCATCTCTTCTGGAAGCAGTAAGAGCATAAACTCTCAGATTGAGCCTCGCTTTCAAGCTCACTGTGACTAGTTTTTGCAGTCTCCTTCCTTTGGCTTATGTTTGTGGCAAATGAAGCACTCCCAACTTCTTGTAGCTTTGTCCAAACAGGGAATTCACAAATATATGCCATAAATTAAGGCATAGCTCTTAAGATGTTGAATCACATGTGCTGAAAACACTGAAGAGCAGGGCTGGAGAGTCATTCCCTCACCCTCCTCCCTCACATGACCTAAAACCAGCCTGACAGGTGAGAAACAGGCTTTCTGGTGCGGTTTTTGTGCCTGCTTTGATAGTGCCTGCAGCCCTGCCAGGTGCAGGGTGTGGCTGCATGGGAGCTGAACTGCCTTGTGCTGAGTTGTTTATCTTTGCTGGGAAACCTGCCTTCACTAACCTGTGGTAAGGAACTTTGGGCTTAGACATTGTGCTCAAAGAAGACCACCTGTGCTGAAAGCAGTCCCATCTGCTGCAGTGGAGGTGTATCAGTTCATACTGAGTAATTACACCCATAATGAAAACATAAGGATCTATCCCTTTGGAATATCACTTTCTTTTTTTTCCTCTCCTAATGGTTAAGTATAAATATTGTGGGCTTCAGTAGCATCTGAGGGAATAATGCTCTTCACCCTTCCAAAAGCAGAATTTTAACTTTGCGAATTTCATATATACTTAATGTTTTCTGCATTTTTAGAGTAAGTAGTGATGTGGAGTTTGGAGGGTTTTTTGTGTATATGTATAAAATCCCATAGTGACAGTCTGCCTTGAATTCAGGCCTCATTTCCCAGGCCCATGACCAGCAGTACAGCCAGCAACAATTCCACTGTATTGAACCCTGCGCTAAAGTACTGCAGGACCTTTACTGTTAAATGGGATATTTGCATGTCAGTAGATATTGGCATGCAAAATTTTTATTTCATAAGCAAATTCAGTTTAAATATAAACAGACTTCCAAGTTTTGTTGTGTTAATGGGCTTGAGGACACTGATAACAGCCCTGAGGAAAAAGATGTGGGGGTGTTGGGGGAAGAGGAACTCAACCTGACCCAGCAATGTGTGATTGCAGCCCAGAAAGCCAAACACGTCCTGGGCTGCAAGAGCAGGAGGGGACTGTCCCCTCTGCTCCACTCTCCTGAGACCCCTGAGACCTGCAGAGCTGCCTCCAGCTCTGGACCCCCAGCACAAGAAGGATGTGGACTGTGGAAGTGAGTCCAGAGGAGGCCCTGAAGATGCTCAGAGGGCTGAGCACCTCTGCTCTGGAGCCAGGCTGGGAGGGCTGGGGGTGTTCAGTCTGAGGCAGAGAACATTCTGAGGAGACCTCAGAGCCCCTTGCAGTGCCTAAAGGGGCTCCAAGAGAGCTGGAGAAGGACTTTGATCAAGGGCATGCAGTGACAGGACAAGAAGTAATGCCTTAAACTGAAAGAGGGAAGGCTTGGAGTTAAATATAAGGAAGAAATTCTTCCCTGTGAAGGTGGGGAGGCACTGACTGGCACAGGTTGCCCAGAGAAGTTGTCCCATCCCTGGAACTGTGCTTGGAGCAACCTGGTCTAGTGGAAGGTGTTGTAACTAGATGATCTTTAAGGTGTCTCCCAACCCAAACCATTGAATGACAGGAAATTCTTTTTTTGTCATCTCTGTGTTATTTGTGTCCCATCTTCCCCTCAGTCTCTTCTTGCATCTGTCATGGAAAGTTAGGACTACATTAGAATAAAAGTTTTCATTTCAGAAAAGAGAAGGAAAAGCAATCTCATTTTTCTTTTCAGAAACATGAGGAAAGCAACCTTATAAGTTCATCCAAAGACATATAAAACACTCTTATGAATTACTTTATACAGTGTGAGGAACTGTGGAAGCCCGTTTCTTTTGAAATTTTGCAGAATGCAGTATTGCCTTCCAGATCTTGATCTTCCAGTGGAATACTAATATGAGGTCTTCTGGGGAATTTTCCTAATGGCTTTACCTAAAATCACTGCTTTACATAGAATACACAAGGGAAAATACTGACTTGTCAAAATTCAAATCATTTTGTGGGAACAAATAATTTTCTTGAGGTTTTTGACAGGGAAGCAGCTTCTCAGTTGAATGTGAGATCTTTCACTGCATGTGCCCCTCTCCACTGAATTTTGCTGTCCTTAAGTCTCTGCTTGCAGCTCTGCTGGCAGCCTTGCTTGGTAACTAATGTGTGTCAGGTTTTTTTCTCACCTACTGAGGTTGTTTCATTTCTTATGTGTTAGAAATGCTTCAGGACAGAACTGAGACTGACTGTTTGTAGTCTGCTTAAGCAACTCCTCTGGTTCAGATTCCTGCCGTGCTGTTCCCAGCATATTCCAGGTGTCTGCCCTGGGAAGTGTTTGCCAATCATCTGGGAGTTGGATAGAGACAGGCGGAGGATAAGGCTCCTGTTCTGAGCTGATCCACCCAATTCACATTGCATCCTTCCTCTGAGCATGTCTCAGGATGTTTATCCTCCCGGCTGGATCAGCATATACATGTTTTGTTTTCTTTCCATCCTCCTTTAAAAAAATGGAAAAAAAGCTTAATGACACCTGCTTCATCTGCATGGAGATCAGGGCACTCCAATCATGTGGTGTAAACCGTTGTCCTCTCTGCAATGAGCATGATCACCACCACCCCTCCCGTCTTAGGGAATTAAGTAGGACGCTGTAGCAGGATGCCTTGAGGGTGCTATCGGTTTATTTCTGTCCTTTTGGACTCCTTCCAAACGTCAGAGGCCTGACTATTCAAACCTTTTCTTACAGTGCTACTTTTCAAGTTCATCAAGGTAGTGGCTAATACTGTTTTAATTGAAGTCATGCGGTAGAATATGTTCAATAATTTGGGACTTCCTGATACTTTCTGGCCTTTCGAGAAAGATGCAATCTCTTGGAACCGTTTGACTTGCTGTCAGGAGGACCTGCCAATGAGCTGGTTTGTACATTTCAACGTTTCCATTTTGCAGTTTTTCCAGAATATGCTGAATTTTTTCCCTCCTTTCTTAGATAAATAAAAGTCACACACTTGAAATGAAACCAAAGCAAAGGAATATTCAAAGCTGACTGGAACAGCAATGTTTGCTTTCAGTTTGTTGCTTCCTGTTGTGATCATGAAATTTGATTAAAACTTGGTTTAAAGATAACAGCAAGCTCACAAATCACGGTATGGTGTAGTAATGTCTGCTAACACTTCTTTTGAAGAAGGGATGATTATAAACTCTGTCTTTTGAGGCTTCTTAGTACAGAGGAGACATTTTGGTTGCCAAGATCATAGTTCTTGCTCTACTTTTTCTCTTTTCCTGTTTTGGATCAAGCAAAGAATGAGACTGTACTATATTGATCTCACTCAAATTCACAGACTAAGGGTTTGTTTTTTTCTGGGGAAAAGATGGTGAAGGTATGAGTCTGAAAGAAAAAATTGTATTCTGCTGTACTGAGACGGATTATACTGAAAAAATAGCTTTAAATAAAAAGACCTATTTTATGATTATTTAAAATTTAAAATTCCTTTGATTAGCTTAATAAGATTCTCCGACTGCACAAGTTTGTAATCAGAGAAGATTTGGGAGCAGTTTCTAAAGAAATGTTGATATTTATCACAGAAGAGTGAGAGTTCTACAAAAAGTTAGTTTGGGTTGGGGTTTTTTTCCCCCTAAGTCATAGGAATCTTTCTTGTATGATCTTTAAAAAAAAAAAAAATTGTGTTTTGGGATACTCAGCAAGACAGGAATATAACTTCCTAAAGGCATGTGAAAAGGATTGAACCCAACATTTACTGTTCTCTAGGTGTATGAGTCAATAGGGATCAATAATTCTTCTCTCTTAGTACTTTCTTTAACAGTGGATTTTCAGATTCTGAAACTCAGAATAAAAGATGAATTTGGCCATAACAGATTCTGCCTTCAGAAACTTTGTATTTCTGCAGGGTATGTTCACACTTCTGTCTAAAATCCAGTTTTTTGTTTGTTTTTTTTTTAAATCCAAGGCTTTGCTTGCCTTGGGACAAATCCTCACAGCTCTGCCCATCTCCAGTCACTGAGTAGGAGAAGTTTAGTTGACAGTCTTGAATTGTTGCATTTTAATGCCTACTGGCTGCAAATCAAACGTTTTATGGTGATAACCACCACCTACTTTATCAAGCCTTTATGCATATAATGAAACACTGCTTTTTTGGTGGTGGTGGTGGTGGTGGTTGGTTGGGGAAGAGAACAGGACTGGGCTCCTGTCTGTGTTGCAAAGGCAAAGGACGGGTTTGATTGTGTGAGTGACTGTTGAAGGACTGGCTTAGACAGCAGGCGTGGAATTCCTGAAGGAGGGAACAGCATTATCAAGACTCCTACTGGTTGGTTTCTAGATAATAATTACATAGTGAAAGTTGTCTGTGATTGCAGGAGAACAAAGAATCCTTCCTTGCTCTTTGCCAAAGCTTCCCAAAATACCTCCCTCAAACTTCATACAGATATTTCTTCAAAAATTAAGCTTAATTTGAACCCTCAGTAGAGAAACTTAAGCCGTGTGTAGCAGTGCCACCTAGTGTAGACTATTACTCCTTGGTTTTCCAGATTTTTACTGTTTGTGGATCTTGAGTCTATAATGGTTCATGAAAATAAACATTACCTCTGCATTGCAGAAAGTTCTTTAAAGGTCATTCTCTTGAAATCTGGGCCAGAATATCTTCTTACATGAAACAAGCTCTTACCTGATGGCTGTTTCACCCTTCTTTGCTGAGTTAATGACAAAAATAGTTTGAAGTTATCCATGCACAACAAATTTTTTTATTTATGTCATGTTCAGCTGCTAAAATGAGATGAACAGGTAGGATGGAGCAGCAATTGGATACTCAAGAAATATCAGCTTGACATTGTGGATTTTCATTGAGGATTGATAATACTGTAAAACTATTCATGGAATAAAGTAGCACTTATTTTGACAAAAACTGGTAGAATATGTCTGTCAATCTAAATAAAACTTGATTTGGGAAGTGGAGGAGTGAAAATAAGGACTAGATTACAGATTCAAGCAGTAAATGGTTTATCCTGTGTAAGAATTCTGAAAAGAAATGAGCTTAAACTTGCTGTGGGTCTTAGCAAATTGTTGTCATTTATAACTCTTAGCCTAATGGCTGTTCTTGCTGTTGACTTTTGGCTCCCGACTGGCAAAGAACAGCCCTCACAAGTCTGAACATTTGTTATGACAAATAAACAAAGCCGTGGAGTGGATTTTTATTTTCACTTTAATCCCTCTAAAAATAGACTAATTAAATCTAAAGAAGTTTTTCTGGATTTTCACCAGGCTCAAGAAAACAGACATTTAGTTCTGTGCACCTCTAACCTAGAGGAAGTTCATCACTGCAGCTGGAGCTGCTGGGAATTGTGTGTTTTTTCTAGATTCCCAAAGGAAACACTGTCAGCCAAAGTTAGAAATGGCAGGAGGACAGAAAGCAAAAGGCACAACGGCTGGATTTATACTGACATAGTATTTATTCTGCTTTGCCTTCCAAATCAACTGCTGAAACTCTTTTCCAGTTAAGAATTGTTTATCTAGTGCTGTCTGGCTCAATACACAGAGGCACTGCTGAGGCCACCCAGGCAATGTGAAAAGTTCTGTCTTGAGTTCAGGTGTGCAGATGTGCCCTCTTTGATTGCTGATTCCAGACATGGGAAGGGGAGAAGACCAACAGGATCTTGGAAGGGAAGATTTCTATGAAAGGCTATTACTGAGAGGATAATATATCATGTATTGATAATCAGTCTTGGGATGTTGTGCTGTACAAACAGCAAGCTACTCAAAAATCTCTCCAGGTAATGCTGCCTTGGAGTCCTTTCTTTGATGGAAAAATGAGATTGTGACTACTCCAGTGCCAAGGTCCAATATCACTGACAGGGCATGGAGAAAATTAAGTGAGCAGTTATAACCAACACTGTCTTGTGCATGGACATATTTCATGTTTCTCAAGAAAATTAGACCATGAGTTGAAAATGTGGGCACCCACTAAACTATTTTTATTCGAGGTGGATATGAGGCAAATCTGTTCACAGTACATCTCTACCCTGAAGTTTTTTGGTTTATTTTTGGACCAAATTTTTGTATTATTAGTTGGACCAAAGTGCTGTAGAAACAAAGCTCCAAATTATATCAAGAACATTCTGTCTCCAGCACTCTGAGCTGCATAACTCTCAAAGGGGATTATTGTTTTGGTTGTTATCAGTGAAGAGCATGGACAATGTTTCTGACTGAGATGAGTCTGGTATTTCACTCACATCATTGTAAGGGGCTTTATATTATTATCTTTCATTCAGTTGAGTTACTGTATAGTTTTGGAAGCCCTGGAGTGGAATGGCATTTAGGTACCTCTAAGTTTATTTTTTTAGTCTGAGTTTATTTTATAAGTAGCCTAAATTATTTTTTTAAGTACATACCATGTATTAAGATATTGAGGGCCCTGTAGCTGGTGATTCTGAGCAAATGTCAGTGGCAGGAATATTTCAGAGTGCTTCCTGGCACTGAGAGACAACTGAGTCAAACTGGCTTTGAAAACCAAGGTTGTTGAGTGGAATCTGAAGCATATTGGAAGAAGCAACACCTTTGCTGGTTGTAATTCTGAGTTGTCTTACTCTGATTTTACTTACTAATCTAGTGGGGAGTCATGGCTTATAGAGAAAAGCAGGTGATCTGATCTAGTTCTTTCCATTCTTCTCTGTTAATCTGCTACTGTGATGTGTGGTTTTTGTCACCAGCTGATAGAGGAACATTTCAGGGGACTCTTCGTTAAAATGTTAGCATTGCATCACAGGCACCTTTTCTGTTTTTCTAACCTGGCTTATGCAATAAAAAGTTTTGAAAGTGAAGCAGAGGTGGAGATATTAATGACAATATCTTCCCAACTCTCTGTTACCCAACCTGGTTTGTTTTGGTGCTACAGTCTGCATTAGGTCCTCCTGCAGACCCCTCCAGGGCAGGCTTCTGCCACAGCCAGAAAAGCCAGCGAGCTTTGGAAGGGGATTTTGTGAAACCCCATCTCAGAGCTTTGCTTTAGTTCTCAAGGGACAACCACTTCAAATGGCAAATGCTCTCACATGGTTGGTTTAGATCAAGGGTAGATCTGTGGACACCACACTGACAAACACAGTCAGAGGTATGTGTTTTGGCCCAGGGAGAATCAAAACAAAACTAAACAGCAAAGGCAAGTTAGGCAGCCTTCCAAGGCAGCCCAGAATAATGACTGGTGTGTCCTGTATCTCACCAGCCTTGCATCGCCAGCAGCAGAACATACGAGTTACTCTGAGCTGGCGTTGTGCTGAGAGCTGCAGCGAGGATTTCACCTGGTGGGGTATAACTACAAAGGTTGTTTTACTATTTTGCAATATTAAAAAGCTGTCATGGGAACCTGACAGGAAGCTTGTGATTTCAAAAGTTACCAGGTTATCAGGTATTCTTGAAAGCTCGAAAAAAGCTTCCTTTCAGATGGAAGTTCTCTGTCCATTTAATTCCTGATGGTGTGTTGGGCTTTGTGGCTTTTTCCCTTTTGTTCTGCTGTTTTAAGTGAAAGCGAAATACTGATGTAATCTTATCTGCAGTTGTAGGGCTCGACTATTTTTAAGGATTTTAAAGGGCAAGTTCAGATAATATGTAGACATGAAGGTGGCAGAGCTGAACTGGAGTGGAGGTAAATCTTTGAAGCGGTGACAGTCATTAAACAGGGAACCTGTGAGGAGCTGGAACTTTGCCACAAGCAGTTTGAGTGCAGTGTCTAAAAAGAGAGGCCATCCATTCCAAGGAAGGGAACAGCTAAATTCTGACTACAAAGGAAGTAAAGCTGTAGGAAAAGTAATTGCCTATGTCTGTTAACAACTGTACTTGCATATTTCACAAGCAGATCAGAATCTGGTCATTTGTAAGAAACTTCCCCTCATGGTCCTCTGAAATTCAACACTTAGCAGAGCTGTTAATGTCCAAAAATCAAAGTGAATGGTCCTACGAGGATACACTCATGTATTCATTTTATAATTTTATGAACTTTTAGCTGTGCATAAACATTATACATATGTTTCTCTTTCCCAAAAGCATATAAACAACTGTTCTGCTCTTTTCTGAACCAATTCTGTGCCTTTTGAAAATCTCATTCATTAGCTCAGATGTGCCAGTTAAGGAATCAAAATTTTGACAGATTTCTCTTTTTCTAGTTCAATTATTAAGGGAAGCAGTGAGAAAGCCAGTAGATCACACTGAGTAGGAACACAACTGCAGTCTGAAATTAATGCCCTGCTTAAAATCTTTGCAGTTTCTTGTATGAAAGTGGGAAGAGGGACGTTGTGGAAGAAAATTGCTTCCTATTTAAAAATTCATTCTGCAAATAGCAGTTTTCTTTGTCTGAAAGCTCTACTGCGTTTTGATGGTGATAGAGAAGGTAACTGTTGTTTAGTCCATGCCATACCTTATTCTGTTGTAGTATAAAAACCCAAAGCTTCTCTAGTTAATAAATTAGCATAGACATAAAACCCCTTGTATTTTATAAAGGAGTTAAGGTTTCACATCAAATCAGGCTGGAAAATGTTTCAAGCTGAAAACCAGATTTTTTCTCTCTCACTTGTGAACAGCAGAAATACAATTGAAAAACTAGACTAGTATGTTCAACAAAAGACTAATATTCTCTGCCTATCACAGCAGAAATGGGCATAAACAAAAAGGGGCAGTGCCAGTACCTAGAATACACCTATTTCCTCTGACCACATTTGGTTTTTTCCTTTTGGCTGATGTTTTGATTAAAATGGTTATAATAAGACCTCATGCTGACTTCAGAGGGAGCTGCTACAATCCATGTCCTTGGCTGATCTCTTGTTGTCCCAGCTGGGCTGTGACCTGAACAATTTGACTGTTTAATTTTTTCAAGTGAACCTAGCAATGGCATTGATGTTAGAACTTAACTTTATTAGCTTTGTGTATTGGCTCAAGCACCAGTATTGCCTCAACATAAACATAAAAGAGCAGAATAAGGTGCAGCTGGGTAATTCCTCCCTCTGAGTTGCCATTACTTGCTTTCTATGATATCAGAGTCGATTTTAAACTGCCTAACTTGAGCATGGCTGTGCTTTGATTTTTTTTTTTAATTCTTTTTTCTCTTTTTTTTTTCCTTTTCTCTTTTTTTCCTTTCCTTTTCTTATGGCATTACCATATCCTTAGTCAGAGCATCTTACTTTAAGATGCTGCTATGCATTCCAGTTGGGTGGAATTTAACACTTAGATTTTTAGCTAAATTTAACATCCCTAGAGGCTTTAGAGTTTGAAGGCCTTTTTTTTTTTTTTTTTTTAAATTAAATTGCAATGCCAGTCAAGCAGTATTTTCCCAGGCTGTCTGCTGCTGATGCAAAGTGTCACACTCAGTTTGTTGATAGCATAGGGTAATGCCCTGCTCAAGGAATTGCCCAATTCAATGGCAGAAACTGAGAAGTACCTTGATGATTAGTCAGCTATGTTATGGGAACTATTTGAAATCTTGGCTGCTACTCCAAGAAACTACTTAATAAAAATAAGTAGGAATCAAACAACAACACCCCCGCCACCCCTCCCACGCAGAGAAACCCAGTTGTGATACTGAGAGTGGAGACAGGGTGAATGTATTTTGACTGCTCTATCCTGAATGGGTCACAAAACTGCACTTCCACTTCTTTTTAGTCAGACAAGCACAGTTGTGTTTATTATTCTGAGTATAGAAGTCAACACACTTCAGATTTTTGGAAAACATTCAAGGATTTGTATTCCGTGCAAAAGGGTTTAAAACAGAATGTGCTGCTTGTTAAAAACAGCCTATCCCAGTTCCCTCTACAGCCAGCACTCCAGAGCAGGGGGAGCCAAGCCAGTATTGCTGAGATGGAAAAAAAGAGGGGGAGAAATCTAAATAACAGAAATGCATGTGCAGGATTGTCACATGATACCACTGAGAAACATCTGTGAATAAAGCCGAGTTCAACAGAGAGTCTTCATCATTAGAAATCAATCCCTCTGTGAAGGAAGTTATTTTCCAGTGTGTTAGATAACGATACACAGAGTCCAGGCACTGAGTAAGCGGGGTGGGAAGTAACTCCCACTGTTTATTCTGATATTTTAGCCATAAGAGCAGCCTTCTGTCAGTTAAAGTTTTTCTGAAGAAGTGCAACTTTGTCAAAACAATCATAAGTAGAGTAAAAGGAGAAAAATGGAAAATAATGGGAGAAGTACATAATCACACACAAGAATTTGGCCTGTTTCACATGCCTTGACAGTGTATTTGTGCTACTAGAGCTGGGTAAATGTAGCTGAGTCTTAGGAGACCTTCCATGGTTGGTGTGAAGCTGTGGCAGTTTTAACTCAGTTGCTTGCTTGCCTCTTCTCATACAGATAGGGAGTATTTCTGTGGGAAGTTAATTTTAATTTTGATAACTTTCTGCCACAGTTCCAGTCAGTCATGAAATCAATGTCATTAGCATTTACAGGAAACATGAGCAAGTGCAGTGATAGAAGTATACTCCAGCTTTGATGAAGTCAGCGATTTTCATATCTTTGGGGGGTTTATCTTGCATTGTTTAAAACACTGGCAAGATACATTGGGTGGGGGAGTTCTCTTTGTGTGTATGACATGTCAGAAATCGCACAACAGGTGAAGCTATCTGAGTTTGCAAAAGCAAGCAAGCGTGTGTAGAAATGTATGTTATAAATGAGATTTCCATAAGGCACAAATTAGACGTGTATGCTTGTTAATGATGAAAATTAATCAAGTAAAGGTGATTAATCTAGCAGCGTGCTTTCCCAAGGTGCTGAATGCTCTCATTTGCCTTTTTGAGTATCTTGTGGAGAGCACCAGGAAGATCTTCTGAATGTTAGGTAAATCTAGAATGGACTAGAGCAGAAAAGTAACTTAAGGGTGTTTTAATTCTCTTACCTTGCAATACCTCTGGACAATGTGCCTAGGTAAGTTTGGGAATTTTCACAATTCTTCTGTTCTGAATTTTTTAGTTAGTGAAGTTCCTGTAATGAGTCTCTTCAAGCTCTGCAGTTTAAAATGCAAGTAGCTCATGGCTTTTAAAAGCACATATGAAATTCTCTAATGAAATCTGTCTGTCTTCATGTGCACTTAAGGAAATAAGAGCAAAGCAACTGAGGTTTTAAACTTGGATTCATGTTTCTGTTTATTGTTGTAAGTTGACCAGCCAGTGAATAGTTTAAGTTCATTATGCTGATGTATGGGATGTGTTGAGAAACTCTTGATGTTGTGTTTGAAACCAGGGCCTGAGTAATTCCAAAATCTAATCATCACTTTTCAAGAGGGGATCACTGTCAAAGAGCTATAAAATATTATTGGTAGCCTATTGTAGAACCTGAATGCATTCAGGTTCCAACAGCACTGCTAATGCTGGATCTCAATCCATAGTTCTGTTTTATGGCAATGCTGTGACCTGGGCTGGTTATTCAGAGAGTGCTCGGTCTGGGCCAGTTGAGATCATGAACAGATTTCAGTAAGTTAACATGAAACCAATCATCAGTGTTCAAATGGTCAAAGAAGTGGAGGGAAATAAAAGGTAAATTAGCAGTAACTAGTCTCCATTGCAGAGCAGCCTTGAAAATCAAAATAGAATTTGGCTGAAGGAATTGTTTTTTTGTTGTTGTTTGGCTGTGTTTATCGGGTTTTGGTGGGTTTTTGGGGGCAGAGGGTTTCATGGAAACATGGAAACACTGTGGATGTGCTCTGATCCAGCAGTCATCTAACCAGGCATCCCCACTGCTGTGGTTTCAGACAAGTCTTTCCTGCTTTCCAACCTGGTGAAAGAAGTTTGTCTTTTTAGGAGTATCTCGTGTTTAGACAGCCCCCACTTTCCTGCATAAGCAGGGATATGAAAGCTTATCATACTCCCCATGGGAAATGTCTCCAGAAGTGCCACAGTTGCTACCAAAACATTTAAATCTTTTATCTGACTTAAACAGGAAATTTAAATATAAATAATTTTGTATTCTTCAGTAGAAAGAATCTGTGATGGAACTAAATCTAGTTTAAAATAAATGCAGTTGCTCCCAGAAATTACCCAGATATTGTATTGTCTATGCAAATGCACAGTCCAGCTCCTGTGACAGCATCTTAGAATATATTACTTCTGTCACACCCACCATGCTTTCTTCTCCTATGAAAAAAGATTTCTAAATTTCCCAAAGAAGTTCTGTAAGTTATTTTTACTTTTAAACACTCAAATTAAAAATTAATAGTAAATTACTTTTTTTCATTTCTGTATTTCTTCAGTCATCTTGCAAATGTTATCGTTCAAGTATAACTTTATTACTTGATTAATGGAATCAAGTCAACATTCTTAGTTTACAGTAACTTCTTCCATATGATACGTGGTTTAATGAACTACTTAGTGGTGACTCATTTCTCTGCCATATTCCTTTGCCACTGACTCTGTTGTTCTTCTTGAGCAAGAAAAATAAAGGCAGCAGTGGTTTGGATACCAAAGTCTTCAGAAAATAGCGAGTGGATGATATTGGAAGAATATCCAAGTAGGAACTGAGAGTGGAGGCCAGAGAAAAAGCTCCAAAAGCAACTGAAGTTGTAATTGAGAACATAATAAACCCTTAAATAAATCACTGTGGCCTTGGTACTTAAGTGGGACTCTGAACTGCAATTTTAAAAAATATTTTCCTTTAAACATAGATGTATCAATCTTTGTGATTGCATTGACAAAATAACTGAGACATTCAGAAGCTGCATGTTGTAAAGAAAAAGTCAACCAGTTGCCAATGAAAACAATTTGCAGTGCAGTGAGATAAAACCCCTAAACTCAGCACTCCCTCTCATTAAGATTAATTATTTGCCATCAAAACCAGGAGAGAACAATGTGCATGGGCTCACTCAGGTCTTCAGGGCATGTGGGAGGATTAGTGGCATACATTAAGTGCAATCATTTTCATTTGAGTAAGAAAGAATGTTCTTCTCCTTATCACAACAGGGATCCACCCCTTTCTTTACACGATCTCCCCCCATGGACTCTTCAGCCGTTTCTTCCATCAGCCCTGTTCCACCTCCGCTACGGAAATGCTGAGTCTTGTTGCTGTCTGTCTCCTAGCATGGAGTTGTAGCAGATAGTTCTCATATTACAGCCAGTAGCTAAATTTCACTTCTCAAATAGAACTTTAAAATCCACCCACTAGTGTGTATCCAGTGCATTTGGACTATCCAAGGTGGAAACTGCTATGTGTCCACAAGAATCTAGTTAGATTTTTAGTATGTAACTAAAGGGGTTTTTTTAATGATTATAAAATCAATAGATTAAATTATTAGTCTTTCTGTCTATTGTCAGGTTCATTCAGCATAAAACTGCTGTATTGAACCTGTTTATCCAGATATTTAGGTAAAGAAATAGGAAAAGCATAAAAACTTTAAAGCTTCAGATTTTTGTTCTCCATCATTAATAAACTAATAAATAGCTTCAGATTTACTCTTCTACCAAGTGATATGATTCATACCAAAGGTTTATGTTTCTTCTGCAGTCTACATCTCTACGCATACAAAACCAAGTTTTCATCATCAAATGGAAGCACTATGAAAACTTAGGTAAAGTTTGTCTTCCATGAACACATGATTCCAAGGAGCACTTGGATTCTGGTTAGTATTCTCTCAATTGGCTCCCCTTGAATACAAATCCATACCAGGCCAAAGACCTGCATGATCACATTCTGCAGGGTTAGTGTAAGGGCCTCAGTGTTCAAAGCTCCAGTGGTGGCTGCGCTCTGCTGGAACTGGGGAACTGCCAGCCAGCTGTTAGCCGTGCTAACACAGTGAGGGAAGTGGCTTTTCCAGGTACAGACTTAACCTGTGAATAAGGAAAAAGCAACTGGTTGTGTAGCTTTCAATGACAGATCAAAGTTTATTTCTATCACTTTCAAACAGAAGCTTTACTGTAGATGCTAATTAAAAAATCAGACATATTCCCAGCTTCTAATAAAAGTTGATAGTGCTACTTTAGGTGACTGGAATATACTGTGTTAACTTCAGTTCATTTAATATAAAATGGTCCTTGAAGAATAGAATAGAATACTTAGATATTATTTAGTGTTAGCAGGGAATAATATACTTAAATATTGTGGCTGTGTATAGTGTATTGTTGAATTCTAAATGGCTTTACTTCCTTTTTTAATTTTAATTTGTTCATGTTGTTCTTGACTTAGCTACTGTTATCTTTGTTCAGTAAAACAGTTCCTTATTATGAAAACATTAGTAATGGCTTTTAGATGAATGGGGGGAAAAAACAGATGTACAAAATATTACCAAAGAGCTGTAAATATTTCACAAAAGGAAGACAAGGTTCAAGCGGAGTAGTTAATGAACCAAACAATGATAGCATTAAAAATACAGGGCTGTGGATGTTCCAGTGTGACAGTGCCCGAAAGGTTTGGTTTGTGGCATGTGGAACTGTGGAGTGTGAATGTGAAACAATGTGGAACTGTGAAGTGTGAGTGAAATCAATGGCATAAATCACACTGACAGCAGTGATCTTTGACTTGCTGGATGGGGGGACTTTTTGATCAAGAGAAAAACTAAGATCTTTCCAGTGAATGAAGCACACTCGTATTTATGGGATTAAAGATATGGATGAAAATTACTTCCAGCCCAACCTCTTGTGTGAGGTAGGACTCACAACAGAGTCCTGAAAATTCCAAAGATGGAAATGTTTCTCCTTTTCCTCCAGAGGAGAAGGGATGGCTGTGCTGGAGCAGGGAGTTTGGGCCAGATAACCCAGATTTCCCTTCCAGCCTCAGCCATTCTGTGGTAGGGGAAAGTGGGACACACCTTATTTGATGGCTCCTTCCCTTAAATGTTAGGGTGGGAACACACATTCACAGCCAGGTATATCATCTGCATGATTAACGTTGTATAGTGACCCTCTGAAGATAAAATGACGTATTAAAGTGTGTTCAGATAAAGAGCAGGTATAGAGATGTCACTCCAAGTGCTGTATGAGCCTGGAAGAATATTATCCCTCTTGAAGATTGCTTAAGCTAAAAGCATGTACAAAAACACTCTGTAAAGTCAGAAAATCACCCAGGCGGAGAAAATGTTAATGTCATTCAAGATGCGACCAAAAATGAGGGGGAGGAAATGGATGTTGTATGAAGTGAAGAGAGTGGTGTCTTCAGCTCTGAGCCACCTCAGCCACCTCAAACTTGAGTTTCTGTTTTCACAATAATGTCACAGTTAATTCTAACAGTCAAAATTTGTAATGTAGTTGTACCAAATCCCATCTTCTCCCGTATCTGTTCCAGGGACATGACTCAGAAAAGTCTTGAGACAACTGGGAGAATTGAACTGTTTCAAATATGTCCTGTGTCTTACTTGTTGTTTTGGTTTTGATAACTTTTAATTTCCTACTCTGTAATCAAGAATGTAACCCTCTGTTTTGCTAGACTAAACTCGATTGCCTTTTTGGATTTGTCTTGCATTAATGGTAGTCTCATGCAACAGTGCCAAGCATAGAGCATCTTGTCTTTTTCCCAAAATAGCTCTATTTTTTATCATGTCATGGAGAATTTGAAATCCAGAACAGGTCCAGGAAGATTATTCAGGGTGACTTTCCCACCGAGCTGTAGAGGTTGATTTGATAGCTAATAAAACCAGAATTTGAGGGAGAAATACCAACCAGTAAACATTCTCTGATATGGACCAGGCAGAATACCAGGCAGTTCCTCTGACTGACACTTCATGGATCTCATGCAGCCCAATTAATCCAATGTTCTGCAGACCCCAGGACTGGCAAGGATGGGCAGAAGGGGAGTAGTTGTTTCTATTTCTTGTTTCCAAAGACTTTTCAGTACCTTTGCCTGATTTTTAAAACACTGCAGACGGGTGAATTTCACACATTTCAGACTAAATTAAGCAGAATACTCAGATAAAGCCTTGTTGGGAGGTCTGGAGGAGCAAGAGGTACTGAATGACCCTGTCACTGAGTGAAGCAGCCCAGGAGATGATCCTGTTCTTCCATCAGAACAGTATGGTGTGAACAAGTGCATATAGGTATATATACCCCTATATAATGTACTGCCATGTAATGTCTAGGGAGAATATCTCAAGGCAAGATTTAACAGGAACAGTCTGGAGAGTGACAAAGGATGGTTAAAGAAAGTTGTTTCCATCTGCTGTCCCTTTCCTTCCCCTTACTGAGTTTTCTGCTTACCCTTTAATTTCAAGCCATGTTTCAGTAGACAGAACCTGTGGTGGGAAATAAGCAAACATGCTTAGAGTTTGCCTGCAGTTGTGCATTCAGTGGTGCTTATCAGATCAGTCTAGGCAGCCAGGGTTTTATCCCTCATTAGAATGAATGGGTATTTCCAAAACTGAACGTAGGCATTCAGCAGGAATGCAAATCTCTGCTGTGGATGGGAGCTGAGGGAGGGCTATCCCTGTGGAGGGAGCCAGCCACATAAGTGCACTGAGTTTTAAAGCACAGAGGAAGCACATGAAAGTCTGAGATATGATTAGATACAATGAATCTGATTTTTTCTTTTTCTGGGACCTAACCCCTCTGTAAGAGAGGACTGAGTAAAATGCATCAACAGACACAGGAATCTATTCCTAGCTTTTGGATAAGACTGTCTGTTGTACCTTTCTCTTGTTCCTTTAACCTGATATTAAAGGTGACAAAGAAAAGCCCATGGGCTACAGATTGAAATCCTGAAAGACAACCTGTCAAAAGGGTTATGTGATAAAAAACAGTAGTTTTTTTTTTACACTTCTGTGGGGATATTTACAATTGGAACTCATACTTCTTGTATCCTACAGTATTAATAAATGTGTTGTGATATATTATTCACTGTGACATCTTGTGTACATTACTGCTGGTAATGCAAATTAAGGTTCCTGCTCTTTTCTTTTAAGAAGAAATTTAATCCATTGGATTGAAAGAGAACCCCTGGATCAGATCAGTCTTGCATCTCCAGGTAACAGTGCTGAAGCAGTCAGGTCAAAAGGTATTAAGGAGTTAACAATATAGGCCCCTGGACTGCAAAAATGCTTTCCAAAACCATAAAACAAATCCTATATCAGTAAGGAAGATAGCAAAACTTCAGACAGCACAAGATGATGACATTTACCACAAGTTCTTGGACCATTGCAATAATTGTGAAATTTGCTAAATAAAAATTGGAATTCTTCCAATTTCTTGTGCTACAAAAGACATCTGTATGTCTGTCTCAAGTCTCATCCTTAACCTCCAGATTTGTAACTACAGAGCAGCTTCAGGATTTGGTTGTAACCTCTGTGGCTTTTCTTTTCGTTATTAAATAGGTAATTTCTTGACTTGCAAGTGACTCGCTCTATGTTGGGGCTCTGTGTATATTGTGACTGCTTTTTCTCTTTGCAGCCAAGGAGAAAGAATGTAGTCCATAATACTTCTCTCACAGCACCTCAGTTTGAGTCCTGGAAACAGCATGGACTTCCTGCAAAGTCATGCAACTATAACATCATGGCAATCAGTAACAATACTTTCAATGTTTGAAGCACGAGGTTTTCAGACTGTTAGGAATGCTGGTGTTGCTGCATCTTTTAGTTATTTAACTTTTTCATAAGTCTAGAAAAAAATTATATCTACTGTATACTGAAAAGGCAGCTGAGTCCTGATCTTAGTTTTTGGTTTGAATATTGTCTTAGTTTGCGATTCTCCTTTGAGTTTACAAATACAGTAGTGCCACTCTGGAAATAAAAATACATGTATTTTAAATTTGCTCTCTTTCACTGGATGCACTGGGTGGCATATGTGTGTCATTTCATAAGTTTTTTCTACAAGCATTGAATTTGTGATGTGTGAAGTGCTTTTGTTTTGGGTGGGTAGAGCCTCTTTATGCTCAGAAGGACACAGGATATGGTGGGCAGCTGGAGTCAGACCCTGCTCCTCTGGGTGCCTCTTTAGATGTCTGTGGAGATCCTGGCCCAGTGTTTATGTTTGCTCTTTTCTATTAAAACCAGTTGTCCCTGCACTTTCTCTACCAAATCCTGCTCTACAGGGAGCAGCAGTGAGTAATTTAGTAATTTACTCCAAAGGGAGTAATTAAGACTGTAAAGCATTAGGTTATAGGATTTGTCAATCTAAGAAGTAGGCCAGACATCCAGCCTGTCAGTACAGACTACCCAAGGGGTTTTATTTGATTATCTAATGTGTGTATGCATAATTGTACCACTGACAGCACTAATTTTGATGTAAGGTTCTTCCAGTGGAAAAATAAAAGATCTAAGAGGGTATTTTGCTTGACAGACTATGGTTAAGTGATGTGCTATTAGGATTTGCATTGGAATATATAGGTAATATGCCAATGGAGGTTGCTGTGCCTGAAAGCTTCCAGTGGTATGTCCTGACTCAGTGTCTCTTCATTTTGTTAGCAAGTGTGCAAGAATTGTGAGGATATGCCACATTTCTCACCTAATTATTGCATATCTAGCAAGGGTCGGCTTGTAAGCAGTTTTATCAAAGGAAATATAGGTAAGAGTAGGTTTGTACTTACAGGTAGACAGGAAGGAGAAAATCCATGCTTAAGAAAGGACAACTTCAGGCATATTGAGATCTGTGAGGATCCAGATCTGGAAGACACAAGGAGATCCCAGGTAGTACAAGGAGATGGATTAATTGTGTGGTTTGTGCGTAAAAACTGGATTTTAAGCACAATCGAGGGACCACCTATCTATGGTGATGTTCTGAAAAAGTGGACACCTCACTTTACGGTTAGCAAAAGCAAAAAGCAATTTAACTCAAAACACATCTAGACTCAGTCCCCCTGCTGCTTCTCCATGGCGATGATATCCAAGGGGCACAGGTCACCCTGTCACTCTGCAGAGCCAGCGCTGACAGGTGGGGGGGTGGCAGCGCCCCCAGCAGGTGCAGGCAGAGCTCTGTCAGCAAGGGGCGGCTGGGGGAGCTCACACCGGGCTGGTTCCCCAGCCGGCTCCTGCTCCCAGGCAGGGCTCAGCGGTCCAGCCCTGAGCAGGGGCTGCAGCAGAGCTGCAGGGCAGGCTCAGGGCAGGGCCAGCCCCGGCCTCGGGAGGTGTGGAGCGGTGCCAGGTTCGCACTGCTGCTCGCTCAGCCCTGAGTCACGGCTGGCAGCTGACCTCAGGCTGGCCAGGCTGCGAGTTTCTCCTTGGGCTGAGGGCAGCCCCAAGCAGAGAATCACGTTAAGGGCAAGGACTACTGATTTTATTGTCTTTTCCTTTTTGTAAGCTTTTTATGCCCTGTTTCCTTGGTGTAAGTAAAATAGTTTTCCTCTCTCTGCTTACCTTTTCATGAATTAAGCATCATATTGTGTAACAAAATTAATATCTAAGTTTAAGATGATACCTGGGTAACAGAAGAGCACTCTTAGAATCATACAATCATACAATCATACAATCACCAATGTTGGAAGAGACCTTTTCTTTCAGAAAGGAGAAAACTTCTGGAGGGTTTGGGTTTTTTTGGTGTAGAACAAAACCCTAGTTAGTAGAAGATGTGAAAAGTATAACATTTTGGTTAACTGATCTTGAGTTGTGAGTCTTTTCTAAAAATAACCAGTTGTAATACTGGATGAAATTGTAATAGTATACATTGTGTAATAGTCATAAACTTGGGTCTAACCTCAAGATCTTGTCTGAGTAAGAATTATGAGATACTCTTCTTGTACCCTTTGCCATTAATATTTTCAGCTTTGTGGGTTAATATCAACAGAGCCAAATCAGGCTTAGGACCAACAAAAACATTCTGAAATAAACAGAATTTAGCCAGTGTGAACCAGGAAGGGGAAGGACAGGCTTCAGTTCTTTATGAAATGTTGGCTGTATTAACTGCCACAAGGTATAAGGCTCCATGACCTCTAATAATTCTCACAAGTAGTAATCAGCTAGATGTGAAATGGATGGTTTGGCTTGTATTCCTTCACAGGAATGCAAACTTACAAAGAACAATAAAAAGTGTTAAATAGCAAAATCTAAATTTAATTTTTTACTTTTGCTGAAAGGCTTTAGCAGAAGACTGGAAAGGTTTTGTTTGGAGAGGCTGTGATCCATGCTCTGGACTGACAAATAGTGCTAGAGCTTCCTTGTTGTCTTCTGAACTAACTATATGAAATACCTTTTGTTTAGAAGATTCTCATACATTTTATAGATAAACCTTGGCCAGTGCTGCTTTTGAACAGTATAGTTTGAATAAAAACTGTAGCATAGATATCCTTTTCTTTGGCTTAAAATTCTGTAATAGTGCTATAGAAATCCAATGGGATTATATGATTTTACTGGAGTATATATAGTGGGCTGACTTCTGTGCCCCTAGTCGTAGACAGAATTAAATGGCTGAAATAGTAAAACCTTTAAAATCCTCAATGAAATACACTTTATACAATGTTCCATGAGAGAAGTGGGATGCTATAGTAATTATTAAAATGTAGGTAAGCCTAATAAAGAATGAGTTAGGATTGACAGGCATCATATTCCATTGTAGTTAGCTCAGTCTAAATCCTATAAATCCTGTTTTTCTTCTAGTGAAAGAGAATTTTTTTTTAAATGTGTCTGGGGGTTGTCTGTTCCCCTAGCCAACAGATGACAAGCAACTCTTGGAATTTCTCTGTGCAATGTTAGCTAGCTTTCTGTCACTAAAGTTTTTGTCCAGTTTACTTAACCTGAAAAAGGACCCAAATCCCACCATGCAAAAGTAATCTGGTAGCAATGCTGTTGTCCATTTGAAGCTAAATTCTAATCAGAATAGAATGCAAAGACGTGGAGATAAAATAGGTAGTGAGTAGAAGGAAATCAAAGAAAGTGAAAGAACATAGCAGAGATCCTGTTGCACCCTTCTGTGTCTAAATCCGATTATTGGAGAGGCAGTGAGACACTTCTGCTGTGTGAGAGTCACTTAGAAATTCATCAGCAACAGCCTAGCACTACAGCGGTAACTCAATCTCACCTAATTACTATTGCTAGGAAGTGATGAGTAGTCAGCCATTCAGGAAAAGGAAACCTGATTTCTGTTTGTAATTGCTTTTGTTTATAACTGATGGGAGCTGTTAACATCTGTATCCTCAGGCTCTGATAGTCCATCAGAGAGCTGGAGGAATGGCTAAAATGGAATTGCAGCTGGGAGGAGCATGTGGCAAGACAGCGAGGACTGCCAGACATCCTGGAATGTCATCAGCACGGCAGCCTCCACAGATCTGCACTGCATTCCAAAAGATATCTTTAAAGGCAACTTTTAACTCTCATTATGGATCAGAAATAAAAATGTGGACAAGTCACCGCGGGCATTCAGTGGCTCACAGTATTTCGAGGACTGCTCTGTACTCTTCAGTAGTGTGACACTTTGCTCTCAGTGAGTGCAGGGCTTGCTGTACAGCCGAGCTACCCAAGTTTCCAAGACAGGAGGAGCCTTAAAGACAGCACTGATAGCCTGTGAAATCCAGTTTGATAGTGCTAAAAGCATGAAACTACCTGCAAAAAAAAACCCCTAATGTTTCCTCCCCCATCTCTTCTTAGTTCTGGATTGCAAGACAGCCAAGAAAGCATTCCCAAGAGCTCTGCTCAGTCTGAGTCATTTGCAAACCTGTTTTAACTTCTTTAACAGATTTAAAATAATGTTTGAGACTACGCATCTGCCAAAGAATACAGTGCAATGATTCATATAATGTAATATTCTTAAGAAAGGTTGAGGGGTTTTTTAATCTTGCGCCTACATCTTACATGTTTGAGGAAGAAGTGAGAAGGCAACACTGTGGCCACTTTGCAAGAAATGGCATCAGAGCCCTTGCATTTATCATTGCAGGAAGCTGCAGGAAGCCAAATACAAAGACAAAAAACAGAAAATTGGGATTTTGATATAGACACCATAGTAATTAGGCCATTTATACTGGTTTAGGTTAGGTTTTCATTCTGAGGGGAATTTGATTCCTGAGGATACCTGTAAGCACAAAAGGCAGTTAGGTCCCCAGAAGTGCTGAATGCTCAAATTCTAACAGCCAGCTTCCAACTTTACACTGATCAGCTATTTGAAAATTAATCTTTTCCTAGCAAAGAACCATCCTAAATGTTTCCCACTTAAACTGTTATATAAAAAATTGCATTTCTTCGATGATGCATGTTCAAATTTGCATACTGCTGATTTGATTACGTATTGTAATCATAGAATTTACATAAATATGCATGAAAGGCATCATCATTTCCTCCCCTGTGTCTCACATGCTTTAGATTTATGCACCAGGGGAGAGATGCACGCTGTGTAATTCTGGTTAAGGAGGGTATGTTGCCTGCTCTGGCATCACTTACAGTCCGGAGGCAAGATTTATATGCTGTGCTTCATCTGTGTTTATTTGGACAACTCATTGTTAACGTAGCTGGCCCTGAGTTTTACTGACCTGAGCTCCATGCAGCCTCACCAGGGAAGGCTTTTTCTTTTTATGTGTGTATTATGTGCTGTACTCTCATCTTTTTGAAATGGCAATAATACAAAGAGGATGTGCAATTAGTTCAGAATGTGTATGCTCTCCATTTTCCTTCTTAAGCCTGTGAGGACAGATAAAAGGCTTCTCTAAACTATCAATGGATTTGTTTGCCAGATGCTTTCCAGATGAGTACAGTGAGGGTGGAGAAAGCAGGACTTTTGGCTCAACACAATTCCTTTGGTTCCTTTCATATTTCTTTCAAAACAAGCTTTTGTTTGTTTTTTAAGAAACAGGAAAAAAAATCTTGGCAAGTAGAAGTCATTTTAAAGGGAAGATTAGTTTGTGTAATATTGAATTGAAAAATCGGGCATCTTTAGTTCTAGAGAGATGGAGGAAATTGCTCAAGGCTTTTTTAGACTCTCTGAAGGATTTTATTTTTTAAATACATAGGGCTTAACTTTGCTAATGTTGAAGAATGTTCTGTATTTGAGAAGTATGAAAATAATAAAATTGTCATTTTTATTACTTGTATCACTTTTTTTCTCCTGTCCCCAGTATGTAAGAGGCCACTTGTTCAGTGCACTCTGGGAAGCAAAAATGGAAACAAGCTACTACTTTGTTTTCTGTTTACACCCTGACATTTCTAAACAAGAGAAGAATGCAGAACACTTGTAGAAGAGATTATTTTCTTCTAATTTTGCAAGAAATAACAAATAGAAGTTTGATGATTTTGATTTGGTAATGATGCGTTATATGAGAAATATGCAGAGCATTTAGAAATGCCAAGAGAGTCAGGAATTTTAAACCTCCCTACCTGGTATAAATGCCAGACTGTGCTTTTTTCTGAAGAAAGAAATGTCACATTTTCTGCATGTGACAAACTACTTCAGCATTTTGACTGTTGATAACTATAGCACATAAATCATCAAGATTGAAGGGTCCAGTGGGTAAAGGAGCAATTAAAGAAGCAATCGACCGATCATCACTGTCATTAGTGAAAATGGAAGACAATGAAACAAACCAAACAAAAAACCCACCCCGTTCCTGTTTAGGCTTGTTCAGAGCTTTTTCAGAGGTTTGGTGCTGAAGGTCTTTAACACTACTAGAACAGGACTTTCCCTCACAAAAATGTGTCCCCATCATGGTACTCCAGCCTATTGCACCCAGAATGAATATTCAGCAGCCAGGAAGAGTGGCTTCAATAAATTTGTGTGTGAGTGATTCCCAGTGATGAGCCAGCAGTGTCACCTCCTTGTGCCCACAAGGACAACATACATGTTCCTTTCTCACGTGTACTTTGTATGATTGACCCAGGAAATTATCCAGATCCTCAGCTTCAACATGCCTTGGAAGTGCTTTAAAGTCAGACAGAGCTGTGAACATAGGGGTTCGGTGCAGTCTGATTGCTTTGCTGTGCACAAGTCTGCAAAAGCAATTCAAATGTTGGTTCCCCCCTCAACATATTTTTCATAAGTCTTTCCAAAGGACAGATTGGTTCTTTTGTAGTGGCCTGGGAAAGGCCACTCAAGACAAAGCACCTCAAGACAAAGAATCATGGGCTAAGACCATGATCTGCTGTTTGCTGTACAGAAGCAGGCAAGTGAGGGGTCAGGGTGGACATAATAAAGCACATTTGGGTTTGCAGTGAGCATGCTTAGCATATCTCTGAGCCAGCAGAGTGAACTGCAGCTCTGGAGTGTTTCACTGTCAGTGCCTAAGACTGAAAAATCAGTATATTTTTGCTGTAGCTAATGCTGTTCACTGTCATTCTTTCACTTCATTACTGAGACAAGTTGAAAAGCAAAGGTCACAGTTTGCTTAAGCTGCCATTGCTGAGTTCATCATGCAGGAAGGAAATGCCTTCTGCAAGAAAGTATTTGGATGGTAACTATTGCATGACAAGGTTGGATCAGATGGTCCTTGAGGTTCCCTTCCAACCTGGTGTTCTGTAATTCTCTGCTCCTCTCATGTATATGAGAAAATGATGCTGATTCCTGTATCTCCTCTGAGCATCTTTCCTTGTCCCTGTGTTTCCGCTGTGCTTTTTCCCCCCATCCTGTGCAACTTGTTCCAAATTACTCTTTCTGTTTGGTAAGAATTTGTTTCTTCCCCACCACTTGTCCTTCAGAGGTAGCAGCTGCACCCATTTCCTTCTCCCCTAAAAGCCTTCTCAACACTTCCTGTGCTCTGGGTGGCAGTCACTGCTGGCTTTGGCAGGTCCATATGGCAGGGAACAGCAAAGTCCGTGCGTGCCTGCAAGTTAGGGATGGAGAAAAAGTGTGTTTTCATTGAGTGGTGAAACCATCGGTCCAAGAAACTAGGAGGAGCAGGAAACCAGCAGAGGCAAGGGAGGGAGAGTGTGGTGGCATCTGACTGAGAGATGTTTCACGTTAGCCAGCATCTTACCTCATAATTCCTGTATTGTTCAGTATTGCCTTCAACAGAGTCGATTCCTTGTGAGTTACAAAGTGTTATACCAAAATTCCAGATGGGCTATGACATTTTCCTAGTTTAAAAGAGTGAAAAAAAATGTCCTTTTGGAGGAAGAGTTAAGTTTACTGGATGCTTTCTGCCTGTGATAAATCTGTATAATTTTGCTCTCTTTTGAATTACAGTCATATCTGTAGCTGTTTGGATTTTGAGGTTTGGTTGGTTGGTTGGGTTTTTTTGGGGGGAGAAGTTTGTTCTAAAGCCCTGTGTATTGCACAGCTCAGAAAAACAAGTCTCTCACCATCTCATCAGTTGCTCTCCCTTCCCTTCACAGCACCTTGAATGTTCCCCAGTGAGAGAGTCCTGCCTCTGCTTTGCTCAAGGTGTCAAACACCCTTGACACCAGGCTGCGGACTTTGCAAAGCTACAACAGCCCTAAATACAAAGTGAGGGCCTTAAGCAGGCAAATCTGGCAGCATAAACTCTTGTAAATGTTGTCATACTGAGAATAGTCCTGCTGCTCTTGAAATATGGAAGATAAATGAACATTAACAGGCTGGAGCTATCTACAAGTAATAAATTGCAGTGCTTAAATGTTTATGTATGGAACTTGTGCTCGCCAATGCAGAGCTCTGATTTATCTGCCCCTGGGGAGAACCAGGTAGCAGTTCTTTTGCATAAGTGCCTTCAGTTGGGGTACCAAAAAAATGTATCATTTAGGGCTGTCTGCTTGGCAAGACTGTCAACTTTCTTGTACAAACTGCAGATGAGGAAAAACTAATATTTTCTTCCACACATCTTTGGATGACCTGTTTAGCAGCAAAGCTTTGCACCTCACTTGCAGGTTAACAAAGAAACCAAAGCCACTCAGCAATCTCCCCCTGACACAACTTCTCTGCTAGGCCATTTTATTCCCTAGTTTTTCTTCTGTATAAATTTGTGCCTTTAGTAAAGTGCCATTGTTTGCTTAGGCACTTCTTGTCTGTGCAGTGTTCAGAACACAGGAAACCTCAGCTATGCCAAAAATCTTTAATGAAGTATTCAGAGTACATTTTAAAAGGGCATTCCCCTATCTAGCTGTAAAACTGTACTCTCTCTGCTCAGACTAACAGCCATGAGGACAAATATATATATATATATATATATATACATACTGATAATTTTATTAGGCAAATTAATCCATTTGTGCTCAGTCCAATGCAAACTAATTCTGCAGTAAGTACTTGTACAGATGAACTATTTTTTCCAGTAGATTCAAGGAACAAGCTCTGCTTTAAGGATCAGGAAGAGGGAGAAATATTCTGTGATGTTTGTACAGGGCATCCATTAGCAGTTAGTCATAAACTGCCTGGTTTTGAACGTATGTCACTGAGTTGCCATATCACTGAACCCCTGAGCCCACGCAGCTTGGGGTGACACTTTTGAGTTTCAAATTTCAGCCGGAGAGTCTTGGGACTCCTTGGGACTCGCCCTCTTCATAGGAGTAGGTCTGTGCAAGCCTTGAGAGACTGCATTGTGCAGACGGTGTTTGTGGCACTGGCACGGGACAGCTTTGTCCCCAACTCTGTTTGGTATGTTTTTTCTACATGAAACGGGCAGGGGGCTGCCCTTGCGTTTTCTCTGGGCTGTCAGGAGGGAGGGGCCTGGCAAGGCTTGTGCTCAGCCTTAAATGAGAAAGGTGAAGCGGGGACACGGGGCTGAGCAAGCAGAAAGGGGAACAGCGGCAGGAGAAGCGCTCCCGAGGAGAAGGGCAGGGCCGGGTGCATGGAGAGTGGCACGGAGCACAGGATGCCAGAGGCGGGTTGGAACAAGCAATTGCCATTTCAACAGCCAGTTCAGCAGCTGATGGAGGCAATGCAGCAGCCGCAGTAGCACGGAGCTCAGCCTTGGCTGTAAAACGTGTACGGAATCCTTGGTTAACACTTGAGCCGCTCAGTCCACGGGCTGGAGTCGCAGCAGGATCTGCAGTGCAGGAGCATCACAAAGTGCCTGGCCAGGGAGCTGGGTTCAGCTCTCCAGGGCTGAGGGCAGCACAGTCCTTTCCCGAGAGCCTCGGGACTGCAGCGTGTTTGGATCCCCGCTCCTCTGCAGCGCACGCAAATGAGCACAATGCATGCAAATCGCCCTCCCGAGCCCATTTTCATGTTTACCTCGTTTTCCTGCATGGCGTGTTTGCAAATACTTGAGAGTTAACCACAGCTAGGACTGCGTAGGAACACGAGGGGATCACGTACACAGCCCTGGCAGCGGGACAGGCTCCGGGAGAGCCAGGGCTGAGACAGTTATAGGTGGAGCTGTCTGAGATAGCTGCAAGTACAAGTTTCACAGACTTCTCTCAGAACATTGCCTGCGGGGCACAGATGTGATAGGAGGGGATTAATATACTCCTGTCTTTGTTGCATGTTTGTTTTTGAAGCTGAGCTTTTAAAACAATGTCACTTTTCCTCCTACTGTGCTTTAACTACACCAGAGCACAGCAGTGCCTGGGTGTTTCGCCTCAGCCTTGCTACATTAAATGCCTGCTCAATCAACCCTTTTCCCTCTTGCCTGCTAAAGCAAAGGCACCAAAGAGGATGCACAGGCCACAAGGAGCATTGTGCAGGGCTTCTTGCAGGGTGTGTGTGTTCTTGTGACCATAAGTGTGGTCCATAGATCAGTCTGTGCTGCTCAGAACCCCCCGGCAGCACTGTAGCTCCCAGCTCCTGCTGTCACAGCTCCTCTGGTTGTGAAAACTGTGACAGTCTTTCAGACCCTGCAGAGTAGGGTCTAATCCTATTTGCCACCGGCCAAAAAGGATTTTCTGGGATTTCCCCCCCACGCATAACATTACAAGCACGACTTAAAAGCATCATGATCATGCATTTCCCAATACAACACAACTCCTGGCAGCTCTTGAAAACAATGGCAAAGTGCATCCAAACTGTGTTCAGCAGAGATGAGATTTCAGATTTGTATACCCTTGAACAGGAGACCTGTGTGTCTGATGACTGTTTTTAACCACAAGCAGCTCTGATACCTGCTTGTCACAGCACACAATGGTTTTGGCACATTTTTGTCCTTCATTGCAAGAGAAAGTCTACAGGCAAGACATTCTGCAGGACAGGGTCCTGAGAACAGAGAACTGCAATATGGTAAAAGTAGATACACTAGTGATAAACACAAGAAAATCAGGTGACTCTGGACCTGCATTCTGACTCCAAAGCTGTAGTTTACAAAGTACTATGACATTTTCATCTTATTTCTGCATCTCCCCCCCCCCCCCCCAAATCCTTTTAAGAAGGAAACCCATCCCAAGGGGGTTATGGGCTTCTTTTTCAAACCAAGGGATTAAATTATTGAATGACTAAAGGCACGACCAATTCCAACAATGAAACAATAACAAATAGCCAATGCTTTACTGTGCAATAAAGAATTTGAATTTACAGAGGATATAAAACAGAAAATCTTTTTTCCAATGCAAATTGCTTTGAAGTATTAAAGAATGGAAGAAATTTCAGTATCACTGCATTATGATCCCACATCATGTAGGAACTTGCCTGCTCAAGTCATAAAATAACTGCTGGCACTACCAGTTCAGATCTGTTCCCTGGCCTCAGGGCTGCTGAAAACCATGCTATAAACCAAACCTTCTATTAAAACTTAGTCAGGAGAATAAGATACAGGTCAGACTGGTCTAAGTATTATTTGATGAAGGAAAGACCCTTCTAAGTATTCAGACTTTATAGCTCTAGGTTTTTTTCAACTGGAATCCATAAATGTTTATCCAGTCCTCCTATGATGTCCTTTGATCTCTTAGGGGTTTTTATTTTTAAAAACACAGATAACATTCCCGTAGCCATATCAGACAAATAAGTAAAGGAGACCACACAGTGATCTGAACTTTTGTTTGGATTTTCTCTCAGTATTTATAAACACCAAGGCAATCCTTCACTGGCTGCCAATGCAAAGAAATTCAATCTTATACAAAATACCCATGCTGACGTGGTGTATTTAATATAAGGCAGATCTATGGTGTACAAGAGAGACTTCCCGTCAGTCGTTTGTGGGGTTTTTTGTTGTGTAGTGCTTTTTATTTTTTTAAAGACATTTGCTACTGTATGACAATCACCAAACCCTCCAATATCGAAAGGAATTTTTAAAGTGGAAAAGATTGAAGGGAAATATGTCTAAATAAACAAGACAGAGGTTGTCTTCTTGTGAGAAATTTCTTAGTGTTGTGAAACAAACATTCATACAAGAATTCAGCTCCAGAAAACCAGGCTTTAAACGAAGATACTACTAGTAGAGTTGGGTAAAATAAACTGCCTTCACTGTACTCAGTAATGTTATTGCACCCAACTGCTGTTATCATTAGTGAAGATACTGAAAGCCATTGTTTTCTTACTCTATTTGGAATTTGAGTCCATAAATTTTTATGAGCTATAGTTTAGATAATGTTAGGAAATGGCTTGTCTGGAACTAAAATTATCTCATTGTTTCACACAGGCAGGGACAGGTTTTGGTCTTTTCTACATTGCTCTGTTTGCTATAAAACAGATCTTATCTTTCAAGTATTATGGAATTGCACATTAAATTTCTAGATTTATACAGGGAAATACAGCAGATCTGGCTTCTTGATGTCTGTGGCTCCATATAAGTACAGTAATTAATGATCTAGTTCACAAGAAGAGATACCTATGAAAAATAATAAAATAATGTTATATTCTCTTGGGGGTTTTTATAAAAGATTCCCAGGTTTATCTGTGTGAGTATCTTGATGATTGTTAGAAATGTGTTTCCTTTGACATACTCCCATCAGCTGGGATTAAGTGCATTCTGGAGGCCGAGTGTAAATTTGTTTACACAGTAAATCAGTGGCAGAACAAGATTTTTCTGCACTATCCATCTCCTTTGGCTTCTAAGCAGCAAGTAGTGAATTATTTCTAGTCTTTTGGGATTTATATAGCTTTATAGCAAAAGTCCATGGAAGTCTCCTTTTTAATAGCCTAAAGAAAACTACTTCCTTTTTAAAAGAGGATGTATGTAATCCCCAAAATGAAATGTGCTGCATGTGTGGACACCACAAATAAAGGACAAGAGCACTTTTTCCACTGAGGGTTTGTTTTCACTAGGACAATATACTTCATATCTCCTGGTCAGTTCTATTTAGGGATGAAGATGATTTTTGTACAGTGTTGCTTTTGTAGTGCTCAGTAAAGATTTTCTCTTGCTGCTGGCAGGTGAATCTGAGGGAATTCCTGTGCTCCAAGTGATGCTCTCCAAGAACAGCAGGAGCTGTGGTGGCTCCCTGGGTTTAGGCAGCCACTCTCGGTAGGAATTCACACCGTGAGCAAACGCTTCAGTGCTGTTTGCACTGACACTGTACCAAGTGAGGACTCCACCCAAAAGCAGAGTCAAGGTCTTGGAGAGAACATTGCTGAACAAAGGCACAGTCAGGAAGGAGCTGGAATTTGTAATGCTCAGAACTATTGTTTAGCCCCAGCATCTCTGTCCCAAAGTCTCCAGATTTTCAAATTCAGGCTGGGTCTTCACTTATGTTGATTCTTTTTAGACAGAGATTTTTTTTCCTTCTTTTTTCTTCTGTTGAGAACGGGAAAAAAAGTGAGGTCCCTTAGAAGTGCCTCCCTTCTGCTATATATTTCTTAATTGAGTTCTTGGCATAAGGAAGGGAGAAAATATGTTTAGCTATTAGAGTAACTGTGTGAACTGGGAAAGCCTCCAACTTCCAGAAATATATTTAAAGGCTTCAAGAAGATCCAAATTTCCAAATAATTTTTACTCCTTTGCTTGGTCAGCTGTCAGTATTTGATAAATAGGGCGGGACTATCGTCAATATTTAACAGCTCAACACAAATATTATTTTTCATACACTGTAAAAATAGTATATGAAATACAAATAAAGTACTTTATTCCACAGTTTGGTAGTAACAGAAGCAAGTGATAAAATCTCCCTTGCCTCCATACAAAGGCATAGAGAGGGAGAAAAATGTTCCCAGTGGAAACAATCTTCCCTGCTGGGAAACAAAACAGTGAGATTCCTCACTCCTCCCTAAAGTCACGTCCCAAGGGGGGTCCTGTGATAGAAGTTTGTTGTGAAGTGTTTCTGAGTGAGAAACAGCAAGGTATGGCTGTTAATTCAAACCAGATCACTTGAAGTCTGCAGAAACAGAGCTCCTCCTGTGTCCAGCAACACATCACCAGGACCCCCTGAACTGCTCTGCAGCCATGTATTGCAATATAAACTCAGTTACTTCTGGAACTCTCCCTACGTTCAGAAAACCTCAGCCCAGAAAGCCACCACTTGGCATTGCAGTGCTGGATGGAGCAGCCTGCCCTCTCCACAGCCATGTGCAGCATGCCTACGCCATCATCCTGGGAAAAATCAAGATGCAGTGTAGTCAGAGCAAGATGGGTTTCAAGAGTACCAGAAGGAGGCCTGGATATCACTTCCCAGTCTTGTATTCCAAAGCAGCTTCATATTATGTAAAATCTTTAGCAACTTTATTGCTGTGTGGATGGTTTGACACCATGGCCACGAGGCAGTAGTTTTTCAGCTGAAGGACAGAATCTGTGTGTCAGCCATGCTGTGACAGCCCAGGCTGGCCGTGGGGACGTGTCTGCACCACGCAATCCAACAGCCTCTGCAAGGGGACTCGTGTTGGTAGCCACATTAAGCCACCACCCACACAAAACAAGGGCTAAGGAACTGAGCCAGTTTATTCAGGAGAATTTCAAACCTAGCATTGTTTGGGATTTGGCTTCTGTCCAGTGTAAAATACATTTTGTGCGTTCCTACAGCTGCCGTGTAGGGAGGACCCTGAGATAGTAGGAAACTGCTCAATTACTAGAACTGTAGCTTGCCACTTACTCTGTAAATGAGTGTGAGTAAATCCAGGAAGAAATACAAATAATAGTAAAACTTTATTATTCCATTTTATCCAAAATAGCCAGGATGCTTTACCAACTAGTTCTTCCTCTAATCCTTTACTATGATTACTGCACTGTTAATGTGTTTCAACTGCCATCCAGAAAAGTCAGATCTCAAAGCCCATTCCATCCTTCTCCTCACCCCCCACAAGGTAGAGTTCCACTGAAAACTAGAAAGCTGAGCAGTTTTGACTTACAGACTGAAGGGCAATTTTAGGGCAATTTAAGAACATCTGTTCCTGTATGTTGGTTCCATTCCTAATTTGTCTTAACATTCTCATCAGTCTCAAAAGAGCAATGGTTCTGTCTTAGCCCATGAAGTCCTTTGAGATCCAGTGATACATAGTACATACTTTAAATAGGTAAGACCTTAAAGACTAGGGCAAATATCACATTAGACACAAATTGTTCTTATAAGTACACCAATTTTCTTCATAATTTTTGTATCAATAATCAAATTAAGTAATGGAGTTGAAAAGATTCCCTCTCAATGAGCACAGGCTACGTGTGTACCTGAAGTGGCCGCACTGAGACTGCCCTTCACAACCTCCTCTAATTCCAGTCAACAAATTTAGCATTGCTGCACAGGAGCAGAGTGTAAGAATGGGGTTAGCATTTAAACTGCACTTTTCCAGACAAAAACAAACCCAGATGGCACATAACCCTGAACAGTTAAATGCTGTGTTGTACTAATTCTGACAACTGTGGTGTTTCAGTTTTTCTCTAGCTAGAAACTCACATGTATCTTACAATATTTGTCAGTTATTTTGTCATGGTCTGATTCTGATAGAATAAATCTACTAATTCTTTTTGAATTAGTAGCATCTACAGCTGAGAATATGAGGTTATTTAAAGGAAAAAAGCATTATGTTAGTTTTCAGTAGTTTATTTCTATACGACTTCATTATTTGAGAAAACAGAGTAATAATTATCTCTGCCAGGAAATATTTGCAACCTTTGCAACTTTTATATCATGCACTGAGGTATCAAAAGTTACTATTCAAGTGTAGCCAGTGAGCCATGGAATGCTGGGGAAGACTGCACACGTTGACATTTCTTATCAATGAGGAGGGAGTTTGCCTTCACAGGAGTCATCTTCCAGCATTGACCTGGGGAGGATCAGCAGCTGCGGTGTCATCATACACTTCTTGCAGACATCTCTTTAAAGCCTGTATGATGTTAACTACAGTGTCAACTTCAGTGGCCTGAGAAAAGAGAAGGGGACAGGTTACTCATGTAACTTCAGCAGTCCCTCACTGCATTCCTGTTTTTAAAGTGGACAGGTCAGGGTTTGTACTGCTGTCCTGGACTGAATCAATAGGAAACCTCCTTTCCAAACGGCTTGCAGAGCACCTGTGAGAAGTGAGGATTGCTCACTTGTGATGAATTCAACAGTGGATGAAGCCACTCTGCTTTGATAGATCCAATTGCTATCTTCACATGCAACCTCTCACTTGTGCAGCCTCTTTAGGAACATCGTGGCCATGTTGAACACTTGCATATGGTCTTGTAGAATACATTTGGGATGGATGGTACCAGCCAGTGTTGTTGTGGCTCATGATAGCTTAAACTTGTGGGGCAGGATGTGCTGAAGAGTCCAGATTTGGCACAGAAACATGGTAATCAGAACCACTTGTCAGAAAATCATTGAATGTGGGGCTCTGAAATCAAGAGAATCAAGAGAGTTTATGTTGGCCACAATGCTCCCAGTGGTTTATCAATGGAGATGTGGCCAATCCTCTCACATAGTCACTGAGCTGGTAAACTCTTTCATATTGACAAAACTGTGTTTCTATTAATTTCTCTACACACTATGGACTGTAAGAAAGATTGATTTTTCTAGAAAACACTTTTAACCAATTTTGGGACAGTCACAGTTGTTTAAGTACAGAAAAACTCGACTTTATTAATTTGTTTTCTGTCTAGTCCCTTCAGCTATAAAGTTGGCAACACACACAGGGAACAAGTGCCAACATCAGCACTTCCTTTGAAATAAACAGCAACTCAGATAACATTTACATGTTACAAAGAAGTGGTTCATTTGATATTTTCTTTCTCTGTTGCAGATGAGCTATAGGCCTGATTTCTTCTTCCTTTAAACCACGAGAGAAATAAATTATTTAAAAGCAAAAAATCCCTAGAAAGTGAAGAAGAAAATGGTTTTACTTTCTCAGAATTTTGTCTCTAAGGAACTGCATTTTAAGTCATGAGCTCAACCAAAAATTATGATAGAAAAAAGTGTCCAAATTTCAAATACCCCGTCAGAAATACGATTTCTAATTGCAGGTCTGATGAACATAGCATTCAATGATTTGGATCAGCTAAAGCATCCAACAGAACCTGGTCTGGATTCGGGAGTTGTAGTAGAGTAAAATTCATATGCATTGGAGGAAGAACAGGATATGCTGATTATCTGTCAGTATAACCACTTCTAGTAAACACTGTACTTGTATAAACATTTGGGTTAAAATGTTAGAAATCATATTAGACTGACAGAACACATGCATGTATGTTAAGCCTAAAATACTTCTGGGGAGCAGTTTATGAAGATCTTACATAACCTAGGAGCTAGCAGGAGTTAGATTGACTCAGAACCCCCAGGTACTTCTGGGTTTTAAGTATGTCATATTAATGTCCTTTCACTCCAATTGAAGAAAAATTCAGAGGCATTCTAACATTCCAGTGACTTCAAATTATGTTTCTTTTTTTTTTTCAGATGGGACTCTTTAGAACATCAAAAGCATCACTGGCACTTATGGGAAGAAGAAGGGATAATGTGACACTCTGCATTTTTGATCCTAATTAAAACATGTTTGGTATCTTGGATGTATGAAATCCTGCTGACCAGACTGATATCAATCCTAATGCTGCCAACGGTTTTGTGGAAGAGATCTTCAGGAAGGAGGTGGAAAACAAAACTCAGAGTGAGTATAAAACTGGAGTTGTGTATTAATACTTAAGGCCATCTTGTTTTGTTCCATTTGTTGGAGTTTTTTTAATAAAATGATTATACCAGCTAATTTGCCTACCTAATTGATTGTGTGGTGGTACCAGAAGTGACAAATTATCTGCCCCCCTAGTAAATGTAGCTGCTAAGGGAATGCTCCAGTGTAATCAGGAGCTTTTTCTGATTTCTTGCAGCTGAACTCCTGCACCTAGAACAGGCATGATTTATGTGATATGAAAAGCCATGTGAATAAAACTATCCAAATGGACATAAAAGAATTTGGATCCAAAACATATTTTGTGACAGAATGGAGCAGAGCATGAAGTTTAAGAAATTTGTGGACAACCACTAAAAATGGCATAATGAGATTTAAGTTATGCTGCTATTTAGATCTTGTCTACAACAGTCAGATTGGCTAATCATGTGTGTGGTTTGAAAATTCAATTAGTTCCTGCTGCTGAAAGGTTATTTATAGACAAAACCCAAAGAGTTAAGAATGCCAGGAGCTTGCATCCCAGTCCAAATCCTTAAGGGCTCATTGATGGTGTATAGTGGAGCAGTGGGAAAGATCTCCTGGCTAGCACTGTCCAAACCCACTCAACCCTTGCAGCAAAGCAGTTTTGCAGTGGATGAATCACTTTAAGCCCTGAGGCAGCAGCCTGTGAACAGGACTGAACATTCAAAGCCACATTTCCACATTGGACTGAGCCCTTTGAGTCCAGGGTAGGTTCTCACAGAGCTGGCTTGAGAGAGCCTTCACCCAAAAAAAAAGCCTTTACTGATTATAGACTGCAGGGAAAAAAACCTGGTTTGGTATGGAGGGAACACAGTATGGAAGAAGTGAAGATAATGGCAGTAAATTTCTCTGTATAATTTAATTCTGCAGAGGTTCCTTCTTAATCAGATAATCACTGTAAGCTAGCTGTGATTTAGAGGAAATATTTATGTAGGTAATTTAGTGCACTTTGGTGCTTTGTAGAGGTATTATCATAAAAGAGCATTGTTCGAAACATTGTTTTATATCTTTCCTACAATTTTACTGGTTACAGAAAGAGACTTAATGACATTAAATATTGTTTATACACCAAGCCCACATCCTTCCTTTTCCCTGAGAACACCAAGGATTTGGGTCTTCTGCTCTCAGAAGCCAAGTTTGGCTAACTTCTGCTGTTGTCAGGAGTTTATTATTTTATACTGTGTGTTCACCTGTCCATTGCAAAGGTTGGTCCCGCTCCCAGGTAGTGCTGGTGATGAAGCAGATGTGCGTGTGTCAGAGAGAGGTTTACAGCCTGTCAGTCCTATCCATTGCTCCCACTGTCCCCCTTCATTGCTAACCAAAGCCAGCAACCCGTGGGGATGTAGCAAGGCTGTGAGGCAAAGGATGCCCAGTGCTTTCAGAGGTCACCCTGAGCTCAGCAGGGTCCTCCTTTCCTGTGTTTATGTTACACCCCCTGTCAGCACAGCCGTGCTTCCCCTGCTACGCGTGGTGCCTGCGGCAGAGCCAAAGCCTGCTCTGCTGTGGCTCTGTCGTGGAGACCTGGGAGGATGTTGGCCTCTTCAACTAATGCTACTTAAAACTGGGAGCACATCGTAAACACGTTCATTTCTTTTCAATAAAAAAGTATAATTCAAAGTAAAAACAATGAAACAAAGCAGCACATTTCTCAGCCCAGTAAGAACTGGGCAGTTATGTCCCAGATTCAGATAGTATTGAACGGGTTATTTGTTTTCTGCTTCTGGGAAACAGAGGCCTTCTCGTGGTTCAGATTCTGCACAGGACCTTTGTGGTTCAGCCTTTGGTCTGTATTGGTAGTAACACTTTCTCTCTTGGGCAGCAGCTGGAAATGGTGATTCATCTTCATGAAGCAAATCTAACAATGAAACGGTGCAATTAAAACAGTCCGGAGCACTTGGTTAGCAATGACCCAGGACACTGAGAGCAGCTCCCAGAACGATGCTGCAGGTCACACACGTGCTGGTGTTATGGTAAGTGTGTAATGCAGTCACCATGCTGATAACCGCCTGGTCTGTGCTAATGAGTATGAATTTAATTGTTTTGGTGAGCGGGGATAGGTTACAGGCTCTCTTACACTGAATTATTTCTAATAAAGTTAGAGAAGAGGATGAAATTAATGTTTTCTGCAAGAAAATGTCTGCAAGCACATTATACACAACCAAGGGAACTGGTTAGTGCTACAGAGCAAACTCCTCATTCATTCATTCATTCACTAAAAAAATATTGTTTAAGCCTGGCTGTGGACTAAAAACTGAAACATGTAACTATGCCCCCATCTTTAAGCCTTGCCTGGCTGCATGTAAGTGGATGTGGTTTAGGCTCATTGTGCGTTCTCCAATTTTTATTTAATTTTTTTTTTTAGAAAGCACTGACATTTAAGACATACAAAGAAAAATGGCCTCAGGGGAACCACCTCCAATGCATCACAGAAGCTTTGTTCAAACCGTTTTCGATTACTCACTCTGACCACACATTGGCTGAAATGGTGTAGATAATCTGCTGCAGAGGAAGGGATTGGTGGGGAGGATCACCAGACAGTGTTGCACCAGCCGACGTCATTTCTGGATGACCTCCAAAGGCAGGAAGCAAACACAACAACTGCAGAGCACCGTGTTCCTCAGAGACCGTGGGGAAGCGCTGGCCCAGCTGCTGCCCAGCCGGAAACTTTCCCTTCCAGGACATGAGGAAAGTTTTGTGCTGCAGCCTTCTTGGGAGCATGGAGAAAACTGCTCCTGCTGCCTTCCTGTTCCACCAAGGCTGTGATTTTTGTAGGCTGGACACAGTTAGACCGAGCAGTCACACAAGTTCCATCATGCACTCAAGGCAGGCTTACATACAACATCAGCACTTCTAAACTGCTGCAGCCTGGCTTGGTTTCTTTGCTGGTTCTGAGGTTAGCTCATTGTTTACTACCTGAATGCAAAAAGCAGCAGCCAGGTAATGTGGTGGGAGGAACATACTTGTGCCTCCTCATTCGTAAATTCCTTTAATATTCTGTCTCTCAGTCAGTTTTGCTAAATATTCTCCACCCATGTTTCCATGTTTCACCTAAATTATTTTGTAAAATTTAACGTTTCTTGATGTTATACTTCACTGAATAAATAGGGTACTCATGACTGATTTCACAATTAATTTTAGGATATATGCCACATTATTTCAAAGTAAAACTATGATAACTTGCAATATTTAGACTGCAAGCAAAACCGAGATCTCTAATCTGAAATTAATTTTAACCTGACATTTTTTACAGTCATGTCATAGACACATTCTCAGTACTAAAACAAAATACTGTAGTCTCTTCAAGTAGAAAATGAAAATATAGCAGGCAAAAGGGAAAGTTAGAGTCAAATTCCCCCCCTATATTGCCTTTTCACACCCCAGGGATAAAAAATCCCCAACACAATGGAGCTGTTTCTAAAATCATTCTCAGTGAGCTGAGTGGAAATACTCAGAATCATGGTGACTTGTTTATCAGAGTGGGTGGTTATTTTTTCATGGTTTTATTTAATATGTACATGTTTTTCTACCATCTTTCTGTTGCCTGTGCTCCCAGGCAGTGGAACTACAGGAAGGGCGGTGCTGGGCTCTGCCGCTGGGCTTGGGAACAGCTCTGAGCACAGGACAGGTGTTGGAGCTGGCAGGGGTAATCTTCTGCTTAGTCTGGACTAGGTAAACACGTCACCTGCTGTCTGGTCTGACTGATTCCCAGAGCTAATGCCCATAAACATCCTGCCCTTTTGGCTCCTTCCAGGAGACTGAAGCCAAGGCAACTATTTATTGCTAAAATTAACTTTGTGCAAAGGAGATGCAAACGTCTTAATGAGGGCTTGGCACCACCATTAAAGGTTTTCCTTCTTTTCCTTAAGATATGTGTACTTTTTCACCAAATCTAAAATACATTTACCATGACATCTTTTGGCATAAACCGAGTGTTTCTTGGGACTTGTTGATGCCGATGTACCACCACCCTCTTTTACACTGACTTGTGCACACGCTATTTTCTGTTCACCAGTCTAAAGATGTGGTCCAAGAGCAGTTTTGAGTCTGACCAGAGTCACAGGCTGTGATTCAACTCCTCAGAATATTTGCATCCCCAAATGACCGCATGCTCTGAGCCCGGTGATGATGAAATGCAGAGGAGCTGTAATTCCTTCCTGGGTTTGTGACCTAACCCTTGCCAAATACTTCACTGGGGCTTCTGGGCTCCTGCCTCCAGCACCTCATATTTCCAGGGTTCCACCATCCAAACTCTGCATGAACCTCACATTGGTATGACCACAATTAAGCCCAGAATCAAGTAAGATAAATTAATCATAGACTTTTATGTGCAAGGGATATAAACAGAAGAAAATGTACCATTTCAACATAGGGTAATTTTTTTATCATTACCATCGTCACACTATTTATCTTTTATGTAGTTTTTGATTCTTTCTTTTTTCAGGGTGCTTATCTTCGAAACAAATGGTTGCAGGAGGGTCCCTGCATGTTGTTTTGGGGTTGGGTTTTGGTTGGATTTTTTTGATCTGGAAAAGATTTCGCTGTTTCACAAATCAGAAAAGTATTTTTCATTCCAAAATGGGCTCCAAACTTCCTTAAAATAACAGCTTTTCTTGCCTCCAGGAAAGCAAATCATTACTATATTAATTTTCCTCTCATTTTATGGAGCTAGCCTGCTTAGCTAGGAGAATAATTTGTCTTTCACGCTTTGTAGACAAGGAGGGAAAAAAAAAGAAAAAAAACATATTTATGTGCTGTGAGCTTACACATATTTAGCTGGTTGGTTTGAACTTTCCTAAGAGTCCCTAAAAATAAACTGAAAACATCTTAAACTATTTATGACAAACAGAATTGCAGGAAAACTCTATTGTTTCCAAATGGGCATTAAAAAAATGAGTGAACATGAGGCTGCTCTATAAGAGAAAGAATCTTAATGGAAGAACTTATAGAACTCTGAGTGGAGCTGTATGAAAGTAACAGATGAGTTTTGCTGCTTAACAAAATTTTACCTGTTGGTACAAAGGTTAACCTTCAGGTTAACTTCAGAATATATGGTTCAAAATTCAATTAATATACTTCCAACACATGACTTATTTTAGTGAAAACTTACTGCAAAGGCAATACAGACAAAGATTAATACTGGTCTGTCTTCTTCCATGCCATTTCTGCTTTGTATAATATGAAGACAAATGTTTGAAAAGTTCACTGTGACCCACTTTGAAATATCAGACTGTTTCTGACCAAAACCAGGCCAACATTCAGGCTAAAGATATGGAAATGTATTTATCAAAAGGCAAGGGTAACTTAGAACTTAGGTGTCAAGGACAGACTAATGGCATTCTGTATGTAAATGCTTCTAAATTTTAGTTGATTTAGGGCTTTTCCCTGGCTGTTGCAAAATAAAAGTGCAAAAGTTTATTCATCTTCTTCCTCTAAAACAGATACATGTTCTGTTTATGGGCCTTTTTATTGGCACACTTTCCAAAGTTTGTTCACTGTTTAAGAAAAAAAATTAATATACTATTTCCATATCAGGAAAAAGCCAGGGAGTATCATCAATTAATGTTAAATCGAAAAAAAAATACCATCTAAGGTATCTTTCCCCACTTTGTGATTCTGGACAGATGCTGGGAGGTTCCTTGTAAAACCCTGATACTGTCTGTGAGCCAGCTCCTCTCGGGCTGTGTGAGTCACAGGCAGTTCCAGGGAAGGGAATACAGGTGTATCTTTTGAGGAGGTGCTTTTTCAGGATGTAAATGCTACAGAACATTTCTATGCCTTTTGGGTATAATAAGATAAAATGCAGCTGCCAGCCCGTAGTGAATCTTACCTCAGTTGTCTCTAGAGTTTCTTCTTTGTGTCTGCTACTTTAGTAACAGCATTATTAAAGCTCAGGTTAATACAGATTAAACGATTGCACCTCTCCTCAGATGTGCACTCCAGTCCAACTTCTGCATTCTTTCAGAGCGTGACAGACTTGTTGTTCAGCACCTGATATTGTCTCCACTGAATTTAGCCCATGATGCAGGAACTGAAACACTCATCAGGGATTTAAAATAACTTGCAGCCTGAGCCCCTGGCTTCAAAACTGCTGGTGTGGTGTAAGCTTCTGTCTTTGGAGTTAAATTCACCATTTCTTTAATGCCCTGCTTTGCCTGCTAGATCAGCCCTCTCTTCACCCAAGTGTTTAGTGTATTCTACGGAAAGTACACATATTTTACTCACCAAACTGAAAGGCTGAGACCAACTTCTGTCTGCATTTAGTCTTCTTTCTCCACACAATATTTTATTCTACGGATTAGACCTGCACATTAAACTCTGCAGGGATAAGTCACTATTTTTTGAGTTTCACATTTACTCTATATTTTAGTTGAACACTGAGAGTAAATATTTAGGGATGCAAAAAGAAAATGTTAATTTTGTTTTTGTCAGTGGTGTTTTCTCAGTAGCCTTTTTTTTCAGTTTTTCATAGGGTATTCCTGTGTTCCAGTCTCCAAACTGAAGTACTGACCTTCCTAAATGATTTGGAATTCCTTAGTGCTGCACACTTATTTAGGCAGCTGCCCTGAAAAGTTTCAGGCAACCAGCCTGATACAACAGTAAAGTGTATAAATCAGTGTACTGAACCTGAGCTGGCACTGCTCACAGCTACTGAGCCAGATAATTTCAATCTATTTTCTGCTGGATATTTGGGTTTGGGGTATTCCAGCCCCACCATGATCTGATGGATTATATTCATTTTCTCATCACAAAATTAAATTTCTAAGTAGTTTTCCATCTTGACTATCTGAAATACTTAGTACTTAATCTGTTCTTTAACATTGCTTTTTCAGACTGTAATTTATCGAACTGGGTCTGTTGAAGCATAACACACTTGCTCGGCTCCTGAGTATTGCAGGTATGTCTCAGACTGCCAGATGATTTCAGGAAGATGTTAATGAAAAATGTAGTTTCTCTGGATAATGGATGGTGATAAAGGAAAAGGGCTGCAAAACTTATCCACATGAATCTGCTTTTTACTAGAGCTGACAAGAATAATTTTATTCATTGCTAATCCTAAACGTAGGTAGTGGTACTAGAGTCAGCAGAATTCCTGCCAAGTTTCCTTCAGATATACCCTCGTTTCAGTAGTGAATGAGGTGATCTTTTAATGAAAAACAGAACATAAGTAAACAAATAATACCGATTATTTTTTCCTCCTTCCAACAAGACAGAGTCGTTATCATTTGAGACTGTGAAGTACATTCACCACTGGAGTACTGCTGTGTTAGTGGTAAGGGACTGACAAGGCATTAGCACAGACACACTGCCCTCTATTGCAAAAAGCTCTGCTGCTGCTGCTGCTGCTGCTCTTGGATTGATGAGACCACTGCTAATCAACTGGTTTAAAACTGCAACACAACTGGGGCTTTTTGGTTCAGTAATTTTCTGTCAGTCTGTAGCGCTAAGGCTGTGCCAAATGCACTGACGTCCTAATAACCCAAGCTCTTTCACAGACAGCACACGTAGTAGTGGGCACTGGTGTGCTGTTTGATTTGATGTGGTGTTACAACCTGAAAGGCACAGAACAGTGTAAACCAAAACCAGAGGGGACTGCACAGAGCTGGAGGGTGAGGAGCCAGCTGCAGCACAGCTGTCTCTGCACAGCCCTGCTCGGGGGCCACTGCTGCCCTCCAACAGCAGCCGCTGGGAGCAGGCAGGGAATAACGGATGGAGGGTCCCACACCGAGGCAAAGCAGGGCCCTGGGAGAGAGCAGCCACTTCTGCCTACATCACTCTCAGACGTAAGGGGAGGGTCTGTGCTCAGCCAGGCTCCCACCACAGCAGGGAGGATGCAAAGCGAAGGAAGCCACTGATACTCACAAATATACAGTAGCCACTCACACTCACAACTCAGCTGCTTTCTTACTCCCAAGGAATTTTTGGGGTAACTTCATCTCCTTTGGTCTTCCAAAAGCAGGGGAAGCCTGGCAGGCCTTGGGCTAGAATCAGAGTAATAAGGACAAAGTAAGATCAAAGTCTTGCTTTCCAGAGCACCATGAAGACAGCAGGCATATTGACATTTTTAGTAAATATTGCTGTTTCTCTGATGGACCTGTCAGTTGGTATTACCATCTGTCTGCCTGATGTGGGGATAGAACTGGATCAAAGGTAACCAGATATGCCATCCTAAAACACTCTAAAGCCTGGTGTTTGCCAAGAGAGCCTTGCTGGCTCAGAGGAAGAGGGGTGCTGAGGCAGAAATTCACATTTCCTTTCCGGTGCTTTTTGTGGGGAACGTTCTATGTAACTTTGGGAACGGGAAATGATCTATTGGATCCAAAAGAAAAATATTTGGACACGTACCTCAGCTCAAAATGTGGAAAGGTTTGTTGACATCAGTGAATCTAATCCGTATGTTGGACAGGAAGCACAGACCTGAAGTGCTGTGCTGGGCTGTGGTCTCACACCAAGCCAATTTTTTCAAGGGCAAGGTACAGTATAAATTTCTCAGATATGTCTTACTGGCCAGTTCCTCCTACCACAGACATTTGAATTTGCTTAAACATTTTACTGCACTTCCACATAGCATTTTGTTCATTAGTTTCCCATGGAAGGTAATTACACAGCAGTAAGTACAGGAGCTGTACAGGTACCCAGGGGTGTTGAACTTTTACCTGAGGTAAATATACTTGAAAGCTCCTCAAATACCTTAACTAAATGTTTTGCTTTGTTTTGAGGTTTTTTTGTAGGTGGAAAGTTACTGGTTTTGTGTTAGGTTTTTTTTTTTTAATTCCCAGAGTGTTCTTTCTAAAAAGCTTGCAGTTGTTGAAGTACTGTGTTCCAAAAAAGCTTACTGTGCAGTATTCTTCTCTCAAAAAGACAGATTTAACACCAGGATGTGTTTTCCAAATATCACCAGATACTCTTTTCTATTTCCCAGGTGAGACCACCTCCAATAATAATTTAAACACTTGTATGTTAAACATGTTTGGGGCTAATCAGTCAGAACTGGGAGTACTTGAGACTCCCAACTGCGCTCAGATCAGGAAAATATCCTCTTTTTCTCAGCACCCTCAGCCAAAGCACAAGAAGGAGGCTTTGTAAGGTGGAAACATAGAAAACCGCTGCCTGGCCTGCCTTTGGCCCCAGCTGGAGTTATCATGGGTGTTTTTCCACCTCAACTCCATGGCTTTACTCGTGTAGCAGCCATTCTGATGGCTCTTGCTGACGGTTGGGACTTTGAGCACCACAAGAACTTTATCAGTAATGGGAATATGAACAGAAGGTAAAAAAGATTGTCAAAGGGCTTGGAAAAACGTTTTCCGCCTCTTAAGACTACAGATGTGCCTGAGGTTTAGTGCTGGTTTGATGTAGACTGGGAGCATGTTGAGGCAGGATCTGCCTTTTGCTGAGTGTTGCTGAGGTGTCCTGTCCCCAGCAGGACTGTCTGGGGCAGTCAGTGCTGCAATCACAGGTCACACACAGCTCCCTGTCAGGTGCACCGCCAGCTCGAGCGGGGGATGAGCAGCACAAGGAGTAATCACTGGTAACCTCCAATCCAGTTCCTAGGCTGTGATGTTACTAGAGGAAGAGGGGACAAGGTTGTACTCAGGTAGCCACGGGTGAGACAGGGAGGGAGCAGTGACTGGGATAAGGCAGCCAGGAATAGGGTCCAGACTGCATCACAAGCTGGTGCACAATTCCTCGGTTTGGAAAATTATTTTATTGTTTTTTATGTACCAAGCACAGTGACTATCTAATTGCTCAGAATTTGATTGGCCAAGTTAAGGCAGTATAATCTTCCAAATAATTGTACCCATTAAATTAATGGAAATTGTCTATCAGCAAGATACAGAATTAATATACTCAGAATTGCCATGAAATACCGCAACAGCGCTATTTTACTGGAATGATACATAATCTCCTGGGTATGAAACTTGTGAAGCACAACGGTGAAGTGCATTACTGTGTAATGCTTTCCTTGGCAGCGGGACAGCGCTGTGCCGGGAGCTGGCTCAACACCGGAGCCTCCTCTGGAGCTGGCTCTCCTTCCAGCGGCCGAGCGCGGTACGGGCCCGCAGCCGCGGGGCTCGGCTGCGGGATGGGCGGCACCCGAACACCCGGCCGGCGGTACCGGCACGGGTCCGTGCCGTTCCTTGGCCATTGCTCCTGCCTAAAGCCGTTCTAGTGGAGAAATTCCACCTTGGCTTTAACAGCACGCCGCTGTCAGAAGCGGATCTGCCGTAACTCAGGGACCGCCCGGGCCCCGCTGCGGGTGCGTGCGCGGTTGGCACGGCCGGGTGACCCCGCGGCACGGCCCGCCGGGGATCAGCGGAGCTCCCCGGACAGAGCTCCCGGGCTGTCCCCCGCTCCCTGGGGGGGGCAGCGGGGTTCCCCTTGTGTCCCCGGGGCTCGGGGGGTGTCAGCAGGTTTCCCGTTGTGTCCCCGGCTCCCTGGGGGTGTCAGCGGGGCTGTCGTTGGTGTCAGCGGGGTTCCCGTGGTGTCCCCGGGGCTCTCCCGGTGTCACCGGACCCCTCGCTGTCGCCGCCGGGCCCCCAGGCCCTCAGCGGCAGCGCCCCCTGGCGGCAGCGGTACCGCGGCCCGAGGCCCCGCCCCTGGCGGCGGCGGAAGTGACGGGCGCTATGGCGGAGGCGCCGGGCGCCCCGGAGGGTGAG
>VZTX01030800.1:28710-45830 GCA_013400915.1 Pardalotus punctatus | reverse complement strand
CGCTCCCAGGTGCGCTCCGGGCGCGGGCGCGCAGCGGGCGCGGGGCGCTGGCACCCTCTGCCGACAGAGCCGCGCGGGGCCCGCCTGCCTTCGCTGCGACGGCAGCCGAGAGCTCAACGAGTCTTTTGCCTGGCCAGATCGCTCTGTAAAACTACACCGGGCACAGCTGGCCCTTCCACCCTGGCCTTGCTCTGGGAACCACACACAGCCCGCACAGGGACATGTCCTACTCTCCTGTCTCTGAGGTCACCTAAACCCCCGGGTTACCTAAAACCCCATGGATTCATCATCCTGTCCACCTACCAGTGCCGCCCAGCTCCCTGCACGCAGCACCAATGCTCTCCCGTCTTTCTGAAAGGTTTGTACCAGGGAGGGCACCTGAGCCACCTGAGGGAATCATCCCTGGAAGGGAACTGTCTGAACCCTTCCAGCCACACGCTTTTGATGCAAGATTCCCTCAACAGTCTCCATACCACCCTTGTCACCCGGCAGCTGTGACCCCTCCCGGTCCCTGAGCATGGCACAGGAGCAGCGGCAGAGAAGGAGCAGCGTGGAAGCCAGAGCTGTGCCCGGCAACCTGGCAGCATGGGCGGGCGGGGAGGCGAGCACCCGCACCTTTGTCGTGTGTCCGGCTGTGTCACACAAAGCCACACCGAGCTGCTGAGTGTGACCGCTGACAGCCAACCTGCCCAACAACGCACAACGTCCTGACCGTGCTGTGCCGCACGAGGAGATTCCTGGAGAATAATGGACACCAAGAACAGAAAATTCTCTGTAAAGGCAGCAGTGAAACAGAAACCTGATAGTCTGGCATGTGTTAACTTCAGAGGTTGATTTTCAGCCTTGTTATTGTCTGCATGTTTCTGATTCTTCCTTTTTCTGTAGTGCTGTGAAGGGCAGGCTGTGAGGACATGCCAGCACAGCCTGGGTAAGTGACAGACAGCTCATGGGCTGAGGAGACACCTACACTGGCACTTTCTATTTCACACCCATGCAGGCTGTACTTAACCTAGTAAAGGGTCTGCACTTCAGGAGAAAGAATCTCAAAGGATCATTTCACCTTCAAACCAGCACCTTAAAAAATAATAAAAAAATTAAAAAACAAAACCAAAAACCCCAAAAAAACCCAACAACAACAGAAAAAACCAAACCAAACGAAAACAAAACAAAACCAACAAAAAAGCCCCACAAAAAACAAAAAAAACAAAAACCCAAACAAACCAAACCAAAAAACCCCACCAAAAAACCCAAACAAAAAAAAAAAACCCAAACCAAAACAGAACCCCCCCAAAAAAACAACAAAAACAAGAAAAACAACAGAAACAACAAACAAACAAACAAAAAAAAACAGAACCCCCCCAAAAAACAACAGAAACATAGGCAACACAGGATTTCAACCAGAATCAAAGAATAAACAAAAATTCTCAGCAAATAAAAAACAGGTCAGTTGAACACACTTTGAAAATTTCATTCCAATTTTTGGCCACTACTGAAAACCACTACAGTATAGAAAAACTTCGAAAAACTTTAAAATGTCAGGGGACTAAATAATCAGGGTGATTGTAATAGTAACATGTAAATCCTTCTTACAAGGAGATCCAGCAGAGTTACTTTAAATGCTGACAAGTCAGCCTCTCTTGAGCTCTCTCACATTAGAAGAGCTTACTTGGCTTGCTTTTTTCCAGTCCTAGAATAGCTTTGTTAACACTGTGAGCACAACACCACCGGGGACTCAATATAGGAATGCAGCACTTCCCAAAACAGAGCCAGGGCTGCGTCAGTGTGAGTTCTTCAGGCACTTAGACTGCTTCCCAGCACTTGGATTTCAACTTTAGGCAGCAGTGTTAATCCACTATTACCAACATCTGTCCAGTGCTCTCTGATGGAGTTTTTGAACATTTCCTCCTGGATCACTGAGGAAGCTTTATTATCTCTCACAGGCATATTCACTGTTTTTTTTTTTTTTTAAAGCATGAAGCATGCTCCTGAGTCTGACGCTTCTAAGAGGCTTGGCTGGACAGGCTCTGGCTGACATGGCCGTGGCAGCTGCAGCCCCTGCTCTTGCCAGATGTTTGTCCCACCTTGCCCTGCCAGGACCAGCACAGCTGGCTGGGTACCCACACGCCCGAGGCCTCAGCTCACAGTTTTTGCACATTAATGAGAGCAGTGGGTAAAAGGATTTGTACAAAACCACTGGGCTCTGGGCTGGAGCACTCATACCCGGCAGGGCACGGATGTCTGAGCGCAGCTGCTTGGCAGGGTCGGAGCAGTGACACAGGGACACGGGCTGAGCTCACTGCCGGCCAAATCCCACACCTTGGGGGTGTCCCAAGGGATCACCCAGAGACACTCGGCAGTCACATACTCACTGCAGAGTTTTGGGGGTACAGTTGTGTTGGTAAAAGTGCAGTAAATGCAATCACCTCCTGACTGACACATGCTTCAGCAAACTCTCAGGCAAAACAGAGAGAATGTATCATGAATCATGGCATTTGCAGGGGGACAGAAAAAGGTTTGTCTTTTATCAAAGTACATTTCCTTTTCCCCTTCTTCTTCATTTATTTTTTAATAGTGTTGAAGCTTTCCTTTTCCCGAGGGTTTTGCTTGAATACCTCCAGATATAGATGTAACACTAAACAAAAAAGCTTTTACAGGATGGATGAGTAATTTTAGAAATCTGCTAAATTTTCCCCATCTTGATCTGCTTCTCTCCCTAATCTCCCTTTCCATTCTCACAGGAGCTGAAGCTCCACTGTGTGGATTTCTCCTTGATCACTTTCACTCCAGACCATGTCTAAACGTGAATCAACGCAGAATAATCCAAGGATTTCCTCTCAAATCACCATTTCCTCTGTTTTCCCTGTTACTAGCAAATCCCTCAGATCCCAACTGTCTGCAGCTTCTCATCTTCCGCCCTGGATGGGAGCTCCTCAGCAGCCGGAGTGGAGCCAGCAGCCCTGCAGCCTGCACAGGTCCCAGGCCACCCTCAGGGGCACGGGCAGCTCCTTTGCTTCTCCCAGAGACACTGCTACCATAGCTTGGAAACTCTGCCAGAATTCAGAAGTTCCACAAGCTACTGGCATTCTCATTTCCAGGTTCTGGTCATGTTTAACTTAGATTTCCTTCAGATTTTTTTCTCCCTGAGATCTGACATACTGTGCCAACAACGAGCAGCTACTTCTTTTAGTAAGTTTTGCCTCTTATTTAATTTCTGTTTGCATTTTGCCTGTGAGTCCTCCCCTGTCCTGCAGGGAGTATCCTCGCTGTTGATGACAGCAAGAACACTGGAGGACAGGGAGGCTGGAGAGGCAGGAGCTGCGACACGGATCAGCTGCAACATCTGGTGATGGCTGAACAACTGGAGGAGACACTGGCTTTGTTGTGGCTGAAGATCCTGACTGCTGCTTGGAATACAAATTAAGGGATGACTGGTTGCTGGTCTGAGACTTTGACCAGCAGATCTCATTAAGAGATCAAACTTTACAATGCACTGGGGGCTTTGTTTCCCCACCCTCTGGAAAGAGCTCTGTCCTGAGCAATCCCACCCACTGGCACCTGAGGGACTGACACCAGTGCAATGTCCTTGTTCTCTGTTTCTTCCTGAACAAGTTTCATTTCACTGTCATCATCACATGACTTTAAGGTCAACTAAGGCTGCTTATCAAATTCAATTAAATCTTTGTCAAGTATGAAGCCAGTTATTGCACCATGTTTTCCTTGTACACTTCCTCATGCTCATACCCACAGCAAGAGAAACAACATTCTCCTGGAGTGTAGGGATAGTGTCAAATCCCACAAAGTCAGGACAAAGCCAAATCACATTATTCACCACACACTGTGCACTGACTTTTATCTCTTCCCAAGTCAAGTCAGTGTTATCTCCACCACGCCTGATAATAAATTGCTTTCAAAATTCCTTTATGGGTAGTTGTTCCTCACGCTTTACATCCTGAATAAGCTTAGAGATCTTCTAAGCTCAGACCTAGAGATCTTCTCTAAGCTTATTCCGAAGGTAAAGGAGTAGGGAAGCAGGCTCTGAATGCAGTGATTGATTAAGCCACCAATGGGATAAACAAGGTCATCTTTGGTGGCATAAATGGCTTTTACAAGGGATGTTGGTTTGTAATCAAGTTTGTAGAAGATGATACTGTACAAAAGAAGGAGAACCATGAAGTTGCAGTTTTGTTCTCCTGGCAGCGCTCTTGGAAGGCCAACACAGAGAAACCACTCCTGAAGCTGTCGGGTAGGGAGCCAGGTTTTTCCACATGTCTGGAAGATGGGTCTCTGATAGTCTCCTCCTCGCCCTTTAGTTCTCCTTACGATGCACAAAGGCTTTACCTTGCAGCCTCCTCTGCCTCTCCCCCGGCAGGTGGGTCAGACTGGGGAACAGAACTCTCCAGTTCAAAGGCTCAGGTTAATTTTCAGAAGTGTTTTGAGCAGTGACATGCACAGTCACTGTGAAACATTTGCTCAGATCAGAAGATCTCGGTAGCTACAGATGTTTCCACCACTGTCTTCAGAAGCTGAGAAAGATGCGGCCTTACCCAGCTTTTGGACTGTTCTGCATCCATAAACAACATTATTAACCTGAAAGGTATGTGTTTTCTGAGTATGATTTATTAGCTGTAGTTAGAGTTGCAATAATCATGGTCTAATTTTTTGGAAAGTACTCCAGTTTATGCACAGTTTTAAGCACCTTTTGAAAAACCTTTAAGTAATGATGAATCTACCCATAAAATAATACAAATGTTAGAACCAACATATTAGTCTCCTCTAGGCATGGGCAGGGATATCTGATTTTTGACCGCCAAATGATTTGGCATCTGAACAACTGGCAACAAATTCAAAGTGAAACAGCAAAACTGTGGGCAACCACTGGAAAGATTGGGATTGCTTCCCTTTGCATTTGGACATGAAATGCCATGTCTGCCCTGGGATGCTATAATCTAATTCACTTGTTCACAGGGCAGCAAGTCAGCTCCATCAAGATAGTTTGTGTCTGCACTGCTCTGCCACAAAGCCATGAGCACCTCTGCTGTAAAGCACGACGAACACGCAAGTCCTCACTTGATCAAAGGAACCACTGAAGAGAGATCTCACAGGGTGAGATCTCTCCTGCCTCACTCTCCTCTTGGAGTCTGCAGATGCCTACCAGAAACTGCAGGGGCTGAAAAACAAACCAAAGGGAGCCCTGTTGTCTCCTCTGGTGTCACCAGCCCAGCCAGCCCCACTGCTGGGGTGATGCTGGGGGACACCTTCTCATGGTGGGCACTGGAGGACCAGGATACCATGTGCTGTTATCAGCACATCTCAGCTGTGTGGGAGATCAGCTCCTTGGCTTCCTTCCTGAGTCCCCAGCAGGCTGCACGGTGTACAGGGCCATCCAAAGGATGCAGGATGACAGCAGTGCTGGGTGCTCTGGCTGAAGCCACAACACAAGGGTGTCCTGCTGCATCTCCTTGGCTCCCCACTACTTGCACCACATCTCTTTCCATGGCCACAAGCTTTCATGGAAGCTTTTAAACCTGTATTAATGTGAGCAGCAGAGCAATGTCACTCCTGACTAGATTTCATACAAGAGATGCAGCACAAAGCAGGGCAGGAAGCTCCAGCACGGCTCTCCCTGCACAGTGAGGAGAGACCCCAGAGAAAGGGCAAGAAACAGGAAAGGCACAAGCTGAAAAGGGCCAGCACTGCTGCTTGTTGCTGTTCTGTTCCTCGTCTTGTTTGAGGTCACTTTGGATTCAGTGATGACCTGACTGCACCTCTGCAAGGGATCATTTCTACAAGCTCTGTATAACCCCGAGCTGCTGCAGTCCCTCTTCATGGATTTCTCTCAGGCTAACAATGGAAATAAATGCAGGAAAGTTGTTATTTAAAACTCAATTTTGGAGAGGAAATTTCTCACAGCCTGATGGCAATTAAGGAAAACATTATTTGGTGGCTGAGGAAGCCACTGGCTTTGCTCTCAAATAGGGCTGGATTAGGAAGAACTGCAATGTCCCCTACTCCATGCAGGTAATCCTAGTTGCACAAGCACATTCCTCACTGTGCCTCTCAGCTTCTCCAAAGCCTCAGGGACACAAAGAGGAAATCAGAGGCGGCATGCTGAAAACGGAAAATTGCAACCTCCTAAAAATTATTAATCACTTGAAATGCTAAAACAATACCCTTTGTCAAAGTGTGGGTGGTGAAGTTGGCGCAGCTCCTACCAAAGAGGAACTTGATTTTTGCTGCTACAAAAGCATGAAGCAGCATCCTGTGCTGATGAGATACTCAACCTGAATTTCTTTCAAGTTGCTTTTGCCACCTCTTTTAGCTTAAGTTTGTGGAAAACAGGAAGAGAGAAGCAGCCTGGGGTACCAGTGGCCTGAATCAGAGCCACCACAGGGGTTCAGCAGGGGGAAAGCTGCTCATTGACAGAAACTGAAGGCTGTTTGTATTTAGAGGGAGGAAAAACATCTTATAGAACACCATGCAGCACTCCAGGAAGCTGTAATAGGAATTTAGAATCATAGAATGGCTTGGGTTGGAAGAGACTGTAAAACTCATCTCATTCCACCCCCTGCCATGGGCAGGGACACTTTCCACTTTCCACTGTCCCAAGTTGCTTCAAGCCCCGTCCAACCTGGCCTTGAATGCTTCCAGAGATGGGGAGTTCACAACCTCTGTGGGCAACAAGTGGGGCACCAACCCAGGGCTCCCCAAACTTCTATGAGATTTGCAAGCAGCAGGGGTCAGCTGCAAAATCCCTGCTCAGCTCCCCTGGGGCACACGGCATTCAGCCCCACACTGAGGGGTAAAGAATGAGCGGGAAGAGGCCCCAGAAGCAGTGAGTGTCTGTGCCCTGATAATATCTTTGCATCTCCAGGCTGCAGCTATGTTTGTACATTTAAATTTACCTAGAGAAAGGCTTTTTGACACACATTTCTGGATTGAGAGTTGGGACACGCTTGCAGCCCTCTCAAGACAGCAGCACTAAGAGCACGAAGAGAACAAATCCCAGAGTCTGAGAGGGAGGAATTCTGACCTCAGCTTCCATCAGCTCCATCACTGTCCCCGCTGCTGGGGATGCCGAGGGCATTGTTGTTCCCTGCCTGGAGCAGGAAGGACGCTGACACATGGCACAGCCTCCCCACTCTGTCCCACTCAGCACACAAAGAGGAAGCTTGCGATGGCCAGATCAATAGCTGGAAGCCACAATGACAGTTTGTCCCCAACGCTGGGCAGTTAATCCTGACACACAACCCCCCTGTGAATTGAAAACGCTTCCTACAGCCCCTCTCTGGCTGTGGTTAAACAGCTGATGACACACGCTCTGGGAGAGCAGGAGGATTTCTGCTGGGGCCACAGAACACTGCAAAGAGTGAAAAGTCTCCAAGAAAAAAAAAACCACAACAGGAGGCTTAAACCTTAACAAGTAATACAGACACTAACTGGCTTCTAATGTGGACGTAAAAGTAAGATACAGCAACAGAACATTGTAAGTAGATTCCCTTAAAACACTGCATTTTCTACAACACTATTTATTATTACCCAGAATGTGTTTTGTATAATTATTCGTCAGTATTAGGGTACAAAGGAAATTGCCAACTTAAACCCAAGTACACCATTGCAAGTTCAGCAGAATATTAAACATAAATATTTCATGGCTGAGCTGGAATACTTTCTGAAGTACCGAACATTGATTTAAATTCTGTATACTCCTTGCTTTTGAGGAGTTACATAGACCAGAATCAATGCTAACACCAACATTGCAATGTACTACTTAACTCTACTCTCTACTCATTACTTCTGTATTTCAAATTGCATTTTATGGTCAAATTCAGAAGCAAGGTGAAGCCAATGTAACACTCTACTTACAGCCACTGCAACACACACTTGGCATTCCACTGCTTCACACCAACTCGCCCATGCTCAATTAATTACCTCTTTACACAGATTCTCGTTCTGGTTCAGTTCAGAGTCTCTGGAATTTAACCTGGCAACACTTGTCACAGATTAAAAATTAAGAAAGGAGCTAGGGAAAAGCTATAACAGATAAGAGGACTAGTAGTACCAGAATACACACATGAAAAAATATGTGCTTCCAAGTATAACTCACATCGCCTCACTCTTTCTGAATGCTCAGAACTAGTTCACAGGCAGCTAAATTATAATTCTGCCTCTCAGATAACAGAAACTCAATTTAATATGCTCAAAGTAACCAGCTCTGAGACTTGGAACAGAGCTCTGGAGACCTCCAGCGCTCCTCGGGAGAAAGGAAAAGCTCAGGGCTCACAGGGAGGACGTGCCTGCTGTACTAAAAGGCAGATGCCTTCAGAGCACTGTATGTTCAGTCATCTCTTTATCAAACCCTTAACTAATTAAACAATCCTCTTGTCAAAGAGGACAGTCATTGTTTGTGTGACCGATGCCCTGTAAACATAATGGGATAATCTGCCTTTCTCCTTTTTTTCTCCCTCAATTCTTCCAAACAGCTGGGGGATGCGCTGCCCGCTCGCCGGGAAGCCTCGGCTCATCTGTCATTCCCTCCGCTTGCGGCCGCACACAGCATCAGAAGCCAAGCTCAGGACAATAACGCCTCAGACACTCCAACAATCCATCTGATCCTGTGCCATCGGAGAGTCCCCGGGCCGTGACAGGGCTGGGCAAACAATTGGAGGAAAAAAAGAAGCAATTCCTGGATAGAATTGACAGTTAAAACTATATTGATCTACAACAGCAAAAGATGCTCAACCGAAAGCATTTCCAGTGCCCTCCTTTGACTTGGTCCCAGGGAAGAAAGAGTCTGCAAACACCAAAGCTTCGGTCAGATGGCACCAGGCTTGCTCTCACATCTGCACAGCTACAGCAGAAAAAGCTGTTCTACAACTGTTGGAAGCTCAGCAAGTCACACGTTCAGAGATGGCTCCAGCCTCGGGTACCCAAGGGAACAGCTCACAGTAACCCCATCTGTGGATGGGTCATGACTAACAGCAATTACAGAGGGCAGCTATTTTCTCATGTGAAACGAGGACATGTTTCCGTAGGTTGCAAAATCCAAAGGTTTGCCCCTCTCTGTATTCCTGAGGTGGGGGTGTCTTCCCCACAGCCCACACCACTCAACCCTGTCAGCAGAGCTGCACAGCTCTGTCACCCCACGGACAACCAGGACAAAAACCATTACCTGTCCCAGCCCTTCTTCACTGAAGTGCCTGTTTTCATACTTGCACCACCAGCAGCAGTCTCTACTGATTCACTGTAAGAAATTCAGACTACCCAATACTTGAAATTTTGAATTAAAATGCCGTATCTGAAACCAAAATTAATCACTATTACAACGTGCAGGTTTCACAGGGCTGTCATTCCCAGGAGTGAAGCAGAAAGCAGGCAGGTAGGCAGCCTTTCCCTCCCAGGTGAGGCTCCCCGAGCTGGGGACACTGAGTCTGTCACTCCCCTCCAGTGTGCTCGGGCGGCAAAGGCCACACACAGCTCCAGCGAGCAGAACTGGTGACCACGGGTGTCATGGATCTCAGGCCATTCACTCGTATGTGCTGGTTTGACTAAGGAGGAAATGTGGTATTTCTGGGAGGAAGAGGAGGAGGAGGAGGAGGAGGAGGAGGAGGAAGGGGCAGTGGGAAGAGAAGGCTGAATATCCGGATGTGAAAACCTTTCAGTGCCCATCAAATGTGTGAAGTGGTCATGGCCCTGAGGCTGCCAGAGCTCCCAGAAGGTTTGGACAATGCTCTCAGGCACAGAGTGGAATTGTTGGGGTGTCCTGTGCAGGGCCAGAAGTTGGACTTGATGACCCCAGTGGGTCCCTTCAAGCTCAGGGTTTTTGGTGATTCTAACAGAAAGCTTGAGGTCCTCCACAGTCAAATCCACCCCCGTCTGTTTTGTCTGATTTCCTGGATTCCCCAAAGCTCCACTGACCCCCAGGCAGTGCCTGACAGCACCATTTCAGCAGAGAATGGGAGGATGAAGGGCTTAGCACATGGACAACTCTGATCTTCCCCTGAGCAACACCCCCTGTCACAGCCCAGCTCTGGGGAGAAATGCTCTCCCCTGCTTCCCCACAGAACACTCAACACCAACTTCAGACAGTGGGGCAATGGTGACCTAGAGTCCAACTCCTGGCTAAGGAAGAATGAAACACCCTTGCTCCATCGCAGACCACAGGGAGAGAACAGAGTAACAAACTCCATCCCTGTGCACACCCTTCCGAGGAACTCACGGATGAGTCCAGGTATCCCAGCTTCCCTCAGCCCTACCTTGAACAAGCTGCCAGTTGGCTTAAAGCTCCTCCAGAGGAGACACAACAGTGGTGTGCCCTGTGCTCAGGATGGAATGAAACCCAGGAGACAGCAAGTACAATTCAAAATCTTTCTTTCTGCAACTCATCTAGGCCACAGCAGGGAAAAAAAATAATGCAAAACTGCTCTATTTTTAACCTACCACCAAGAGAGACTTCACAGAGCCATGCTCAAATCTGAACAAGTTCCTCATCTCAATCCAAGCTAAACTCAGCAAGTGTAAAGCAAACATCCCAAATGGAATATATCAAAGCCAAAATGATGTTATCCTAGCAAAATTGCAACATTTTCCATATCTGTAACAAAAAAAATAGCAATATCAGCCTTAAGGCTCTTTTTCTTGCTCTCTCCCTTGTTTATTTTCTCCCTCCCCACCTCATCACTGCAGCCAAGTTTTAAATAATATCTATGAAAACAGCAGCTTTCAATCTGTTCCTGGAGCAGCCAAGTTAATGAGGCCACGCAGCATCCCAGGGCACTCCAGAGGGAAGGGCTCACACTGCTTGTTACTGCAGCTTGTGCTGCTCTCAAAAATGTAAAACATTTCAAACTGGCGAGAGCTTCCCTCTCCTTCTCCCCCTGGTCTCCAAGTAAGAGAGAGTTCAGACATCCAAACACATATTGTGGAAAGAATGAAGCACTTCTGGAAAAAATGAAAGACCAGTTTGCCTTTCTAAATTTAAAGGTTTATAAATCAATGCAAATCTTTTTCAAAAAAGAAAAAAGGAAAGCCAGCAGAACACTCCTGCGAGTTCTACCACAGCCATCAGACAGTTGTAGAAACAAGTACCTGTTTTTCCTGACCTACATTTGCAGGCTGGAAGGAAATCAAAGTTCGTGTCAAATTACATCAGATTTTGAACAGACTTGCATGTGCCCTCCAATCTCAACTATTAAATCTGTTTGGGCCCAGGGAGTGCATGTTTGGTATGAAAGGTGCCACCTTCTACAATGACACATGCTGGGTATTATGTGAATGCAGGCAGCTTCTCTTTTGGTTCTAACACTAAAAACAGGAATGGATTTTCCATAGGAGATGGTTCAACTAGAGACATTTTCCCTTCCTTGAACTGCTCTACACATTCTCTCCTATATTTATCATAAAAGCCATGTGGTTAGGCAGACACAACCACAAAAAGCAAACGTGGAGCTTTGTCCCGAAGGCCTGGCGATGGAATGGCTCCGCAGGCAAGAGCCGCATGCGTGGGCTGGTGTTGGGGTAAACAACAGCATCCAGCAGACAGCGTTTGGGGCTGAGGACGAGACAAGGACCTACAGCCACAGCAGACAGGCTACCAGTGACACATCAGCCTAAGGAGAGGCTCTCACCTGCACCACTCCTCACTGCAGCACAGGCAGCAGTTCCTCCTTGGATTGTTGTTTTCTGTGTGGGTTGTGCTTTACCTGCTTGGGAGTGCAGCCCATTCCTGGGTTTGTAATTTCAGAAGGGCTCTTGCCTATGCCAGGCAGTGGAAAAGGCAGCAGAAGTGGGCAGGTGACTCTGCAGATCTTACCCACCCATGAGGGCTTCCAGGACTCAGGCTGATTTGGGGGTCCCCAAACCCAGAGCTCAGAGGAGCAGAACAGGGACAGTGGTCTGGCAGGGGACGCCTCACATCTGGCAACAGCCACCCCAGATGCCTCTCGTGCTCCTGGGTCACCTTCCCCACCCCTGAGAACACTCAGGCTCACAGTTGGAGCAGTGGGAGGTCAAACAGGGTTTTGGCCCTGGCTCCCTGTGCTGTGACAGCAGCCATGGTGTCCCAGCCATGGTGTCCCAGCTGCAGTGTCCCAGCTGTGGTGTCCCAGCTGTGGTGCCCCAGCTGTGGTGTCCCAGCTGTGGTGCCCCAGCCCACAGCTGGACAGCTGAACAGGGCCNGTGTCCCAGCCGTGGTGTCCCAGCCGTGGTGTCCCAGCTGTGGTGTCCCAGCTGTGGTGCCCCAGCTGTGGTGCCCCAGCTGTGGTGCCCCAGCCCACAGCTGGACAGCTGAACAGGGCCATCAAAGCAAGGCTCCCTCTGAATCTGTGGCAGGAGCAAGAGTGATTTGACTGTATCACCTAAACTTCTTCCCTAACATTTAGGGCCACAAAGCTGCTCCAAGGGCTGGAGCCCCTCTGCTCTGGAACCAGGCTGGGAGAGCTGGGGTGCTCAGCCTGGAGAAGAGAAGGCTCTGGGGAGAGCTCAGAGCCACTGCCAGGGTCTAAAGGGGCTCCAGAAGAGCCCTTTGGATAAGGACCTTGTAACAGGACAAGGGGGATGGCTTCCCACTGCCAGAGGGCAAGGATGGATGGGATATTGGGAAGGAATTGTTCCCTGGGAGGGTGGACAGGCCCTGGCCCAGGGTGCCCAGAGCAGCTGGGGCTGCCCCTGGATCCCTGGCAGTGCCCAAGGCCAGGCTGGACAGGGCTTGGAGCAGCCTGGGACAGTGGAAGGTGTCCCTGCCATGGCAGTGGGACTGAGTGAGCTTTCAGGTTTCTCCCAACCCAAACCAGTCTGGGATTCTGGGCCTCTGTTCTATGATTTGCTCCCCATGCTGCTTGATTCTTATTACTGCACTCACAGTAAATAGGATTGTGCTGAGGGACCCCAGATCACACCCTGCCCCTCTCCTTTGGGATTTGCACCTTGGCAGCAGAAAATCAGTTGATCAAGAAGAAAGGGATGCTGAGAGCTGCAATGTTGGCACAGGCCAAAGAAAAGCCCATGTGCATGAGAACCCAAACAAACACAGCACCACACTCAGCCTTGGAAATAAGCCCAATGTTTCTCTTACAGCAGGAGAATTTTTTCCACTCAAGACCACTGAAACTACTACAGGGAGGTGGGAAATGAGGCTGCTACTGATCTACCCCATGTTTGATATTATTGCCAGGCCAGTCTTCTTAAAGATACACCTTTGCCTCAATAGCCCAGTGACTCATCATCTGTCCCATAAATCAGTGTCTCTAGTGAAGATGGCCTATTAACTCAGATTTTCCAAATATCCAGGGAAGACTGATCCCTGTGGAATGAACAGGAATGGACACCTCATCCAGTTACATGAACCCTCACACTCAGCATTTGCGATGATCTAGTTTAACATAAGCTTGAAACACTGTGTGTGATGGAAACCCATTGAAAGTTTCCTTTATTTTGATGCCCATTTTCAGATCTCTGTAGTTTCACAATGCCCCTATTTCACTACAATTAAAATCGCTGTGTTGCAAAACACATTCAAGACAAAAGTTTCAATTAAGCCTTTTAAAAAATGTTTTTCACAATCATGGCAGAAATCCTTTAAAACTGCATCTTCTCCAGGCCAAGTCAAATGTGCCCAAAGCAGCTGCAGATGCAAACCCCCAAGAATGCACTGTGCACAGAATTTCCACCTCCTCACATCCATGTGAACAAGGAATTACCTATACTAACTAGCCAGAGCCTAAAGACCTCACGGTACCCTGCTGAATTCCAGTCTCAGGCTGACAGAAAGTATAAGGAACCAGACATCCATTAGCAGCAATCTGAACAGCCCTGTGTTTCTGGGACTGCTGGTTTCGCTTATGTTTTTTGATTTATACCTCATAACTGCAAAACTAATGAGATTCTAATGAAAAGTGGGACATTATTCATTTGGATTCCCCCCAGGAACTTCAGTTTATTTCCAGTGAGCATACTACTCATTAAAACAGGAGGTGATGGTGTTAAGAAGCTGAAACATTAACCTGTTCCCAAATGTGCATGGTCTGAAATGACACACTGGTTTCTGTCGTTTACAGTTTTACTGCCTTTATCTACATTATTTTGTTTAGATAGATTTTTTTAAAGTGGTGACTGTTTATAAATAATAAACATCTAATCTGTATATCAAATAATATAATTATTTTAATAAATTTTTTTTAGTTAACCCTCTGCATATTTTGCTTCTTCCCTGCCCCAAATAAATAAAATATAAATAATGAATAAAATATAAAACTGTTTGCAACTGATTTTTAGAAATTGAAATGATTAGCTTCTCTTAATATTGAGAAGCTAAGTAGGTGCATAGATCATTAAAAATACCTACCTATATAGTTCTCCTTACTGAAAATCTGGAAGCACAACCTCAGCTGTCAGACACTTTTCAAAGCGTACCCACAAAATATCAGCATTAGGAGAAGCGGTTTTGAAAATCCTTTCGTTATTGACACACAGGTCTGTAGCACAGAGGTTAAGCTTCACACCTCTAGAGCTCTCTAGAATAATTGTTACTCAGCCAGACACTTCACGTGTCGAATCTCTAGTGCACCTCATGGAATTCCATATGAACCAAAAGTGGTTTCCATTGCTGCCTTCCATGTGTGGTGCAGCTCAGACAGTGAAGAGCTCCCATCCCTCCATACAACAGGGCCATGAAAAATGAAACACTAAACCAGAGCTTTTAAAAGCACATTTAAATTAGGAAATTAGTTCTATGCCCACAGAACATTTAAACTGCCAACTCGTCATGGATGAGGCAGTGGGCCCACCAGTTACTGGAGGCAGGGACTCCAAACTGGCAGTGTAGGCGTTCCAGCATCCCATCAACCCCAAATCCTCCAGATACAAACCAGAAATGCACGAGCTACAAATTAGGGAGGGACAATTTTAATACTTAATTCTCAAAAGCACATTCAGTTCCTGCCTCTTGGCTATATTGCACAACCCAAATGTAAAGGATTTTGATTCCAGAGGGAAGCTTCTCTGGAGTTTGCGTTTGCCCAGTCCCTCCCCTCCAGTTTCTTCTGGTCTGCCCTAAGGAGCCAGGCTGGAGGAGCTGGGGATGTTGAGCTGGAGGAGAAAAGGCTCCAGGGAGAGCTCAGAGCCCCTGGCAGGGCCTGAAGGGGCTCCAGGAGAGCTGGAGAGGGACTGGGGACAAGGGCTGGAGGGACAGGACACAGGGAATGGCTTCCCATGACAGAGGGCAGGGATGGATGGGATCTTGGGAAGGAATTGTTCCCTGGGAGGGTGGGCAGGCCCTGGCCCAGGTGCCCAGAGCAGCTGGGGCTGCCCCTGGATCCCTGGCAGTGCCCAAGGCCAGGCTGGACGGGGCTGGGAGCAGCCTGGGACAGTGGGAGGGGTCCCTGCCATGGCAGGGGATGGAATGAGATGGTTTTTAAAGTCTCTTCCAACCCAAACCATTCCCTGGTTCTATGATTCCTTCTTTTCCTCCATGCTACAAGTTGGGTACTAAAGCATCTGTGTCCTTCAAGCGCTTCACCCTAGTACACAGCATCACCGGGGGGCTTTAGGGGAACAGCCAATTCAATCTAAATTGAATCTAAATTCTGCTAAATCTTAAAGACCATTTTCCTTCTGGAGATGATAAACAATTCAATAAGTTATCCTGCAGCATTCACTGAAGATGAATGTCCCACAAAGCAAGCACAAGAAAGATAAGTTGTTCCACCCATCTGAACAAACACTTCCTCTCAGTCACACCCTCTGCACATAAAAGCAGGAATCTTTCTAAACTTGCACTGAACAATTCTAGTGGAAGGTCACAAACAATAACAATGGATAATTAAAACAATAATCAGGCTTAGTAAGACAAAAATTAAAAGTAAATTGCTCATAATTTTTTTTCAAACTGTCCAAGCCTCAGCAAGAACATGTTTTGGACAGAAGAGAATTTGAACTTAAAAGATTACAACAAGCTGCTGTTCAACACCAAAAGAAGTCTTCCCACTTTTGGTGCTGTGGGATTCTCTGTGGAGCAAAGGGATTTTGTGGGACAAAGGAGGACAGAATATAATAGTCTTGCTGAAGATGTAATATACTAAAGTATTATACACACATCCTTACGCTGCAAAGCAATTATCCACCCCCAAATCCAACAAATTTTAAAAAAACTAACACAAATTAGGAAATCACAGTTTTTGCAGCAGTTTTAAGAGGCCTAAATGAACCACCTTATTGGATTTTCCTTTTTAAAAGTGTATTACCCTGAGAAAATGCTTCTCATTCATAGTTGTTTCATTTACCAAGTTCTAAACATTGGGTAAAGGAAGGACAGCTGAGGATCCAGCACAGCTGGAAAGACGTGGCACAGGCAGATAACGAGAATTTAGAACCAACCAAACTAAAAACATTGCCAAAAATTCTGGAAACATGCAATTTTATTCTGAGCTTGTATCTGGGGGGTTTGGGTTCTTTTGATCTTAAAAAATATTAAAAACAATAGAGAAACATGGCATAAAATGCAGTGTAATAAATACCAACTTTATCTGTGGCAAGGTAATTGCAGGGCTGTATTAACTGTGATTCCAGAGGCAGTGTCACAAGTGAGACAGAAGCAGTGAAAATAATTTCCAAGCCACCAGTGAGACACGCAGCACCAACGCTCAGCACCTTCCTAGCTCAGAGAACAGGACTTGATTCTCCTGGGAGAGATCAGCTCTCACAGGAACTCAGGACTAAAAGATCCTGATTTAAAAGTTTGGTTAATCATCATATTGTACAATCATAGAGTGGCTTGGGTGGGAATAGACCTGAAAGCTCATCCAGTCCCACCCCCGCCATGGGCAGGTGTGTTGGTTTTGCTTGGCCCAGAATGGCTCCTGTGTGTCCTGTGTGAAGCTTCTGGAAGTTTTTCACCCTGTCCAGCAGAGCCACTCTCTGCTGGCTCTGAAGATGATGGACATGCTGCTGGCCAAGCCTGGGCCAGTTAGAGATGTTGGTTACGCCTCTGTGATAACACATTTAAGAAGAAATCAAAACAATGTGAGCACGCCCTTCTTTTTAGCCAGAGGAGGAGGTGAGAATACGTGAGGGAAACAACATGGAGACACCAAGGTGAGTGGAGAAGGAGGGGGAGGAGGTGCTGCAGG
>VZTX01030800.1:12532-28391 GCA_013400915.1 Pardalotus punctatus | reverse complement strand
TGTGTGTGTGTGTGTGTGTGAACTACTTTTCCCCTCTCCTCTGCACAGCTGTGGCAGGGGAGAGCAGAGAGAGCAGATGTTGTAGGTGCCTGGCATTTGGCCAGGGTTAAACCACAACAGCAGGGACACCTTCCACTGTCCCAGGCTGCTCCAAGCCCTGTCCAGCCTGGCCTTGGGCACTGCCAGGGATCCAGGGGCAGCCCCAGCTGCTCTGGGCACCCTGGGCCAGGGCCTGCCCACCCTCCCAGGGAACAATTCCTTCCCAATATCCCATCCATCCCTGCCCTCTGGCAGTGGGAAGCCGTTCCCTGTGTCCTGTCCCTCCATCCCTTGTCCCAAGTCCCTCTCCAGCTCTCCTGGAGATGCTTCAGGCACTGGAAGGAGCTCTGAGGTCTCCATGGAGCCTTTTCCTCTCCAGGCTGAGCAAGCCCCAGCTCTCTCAGCTTTCTACACTGAACTTCAGACACAGGGAGCTGCTCCAGATCTCTGCCACCTCCAACCCTACCCAGAGGAGGAACCTCTAGACTGAACACATCCATAGCTCAGAGCTGGCTCACACCTCATCCTGCTGGCAGTTCCCACCTCTACTGCCCTGCTCTGCTCTCAGTGCTCCTACCTTGAAGATACAGGAATGGGAGTGGTGTTGGAAATACCATCAAGATTAAAAATAAAAAAAGAAAATAATGCAGGATAATTTTTCTTGAAAATGGAACCAGTATGTTTATTTGGAGTTTTCTGTGAGGAATGAAATCAGATGAAGAACAACTACAATTCTGCAGAATTATACCTGAATTGTCAAAATGAAATCTTCTTCAGAAGTGCTGCTAGTGCTTCAAAACAGAGGGAGATGCACCAAAATACACCACACTGAGACTGAAGCCATGGAATGGGAGTGTACCAGGCAGTGTTAGCTCCAGTTTTAGATGGCAAACTGAAACACAGAGGAAGACAAGGCATTTCTATGATCATGAGGCATATGCACACCTTCAGGTCTCGGGATCGGGGAGTTATTTCTTATTTTTTTAAAGCATTCAGCTTACTATATAGCCAAGGGATACTAGTACAGCTGTGTTGCTCTGTTTGTCATTGAGTAGCTTGTACTAAACTACCCCAAACAGGTTGGAGGGAAAAATTATGAAAGATTTTAGGCAGAGCAGCACATTTTAGGTAATGGAGCTGATGGAAGGATTTTGTCTCATTTAAACCTCCCCACTGAGGTTGTTCTACAGGTTATAAACTACTTATCTGGCTCTTTCCTCCCAAAAGAGGATCCCCTCATCACAGTTCTCCTTCACCAATACCACTCCATGACACTACCCTTACTCTTCTCTATTCCACAAGTCTCTTTGCTTTTTCCTTTCAGGGACAATTTAACTGAAATGCTGAAAATTGCTCTGAGTGTGTGCTTAGCTTTAAGACAGCTGCCCTTGTCAGAGGCCTCTATGGAGGAAATCAGAATAGAAGTTGGGATTTTGTAGGAATGCAGAATTCCCTTTTCCCCTGGAATACACTGCTCTATGCCCTCTGCACCCCCCAGGTGGAGTGACAAGTGAAGCACAGCTGTGACAGAGCAGACCTTTCTTAACTACAAACTCCAGAGCACATCGTTCTTCAACACTGGGAAAAGCAACAGTTCTTGGGGAAAAAAGGTTGGTATGTGGTCATGTAATTAAAGCCTGTCATAACTCACACCCACATTGTGGTACATTGGTGGTGTGCAGGCATCCTTAGCTCTGGCATTTCCTCAGTTTAGGCTCATTGCATTAGAAATCTAAATACTCTCTTTATCATACTGCACCATAAATTATTGTGCAGAAAAGGTAACATCCTTAAAAAACAATTCTTCAGCATGAAAGCCCAGCTCAATCCCTTGCTACAATTAAGCCACAATCCCTGGCTCCTCATTCACAGCCCAGGCCTGGGACAGCAGCACATCTGTGAACAAGCCCAAGCACATGAGCACTCTCACTGTGCCTGAAATGTAGCACATGATGGAGCACCACAGCTTCCACAAACCACAGCTCCGGAGAGAACCACAGGCTGAGATCAAAGAGAGAAACTGGAAAGTAACTGGATTCCTAAAGGACTCGGGCTGACAAGGCCGGCATTCACAGCAGTACAGATCCCAACAGCCTTTTCTTTCTCATTCTTAGAGCAGACAAATGAAGAATAATATTGACGCCATCGGCAGCGAGTGGGAGATAACGGCATTGTTCCCGGGGGATGCTGCGTGCCCGGGCGCGGGGGGAGGATGGGGCAGTAACTACGGAGCTGGATCAAAAGTGGTTGTTAAGGGAACAAGCAGGAAAGGTGAAACAATGGCTGAGATAAGAAGCATCTCAACAAAAATGCACCAGACTTTGGGTTTACGCTACAAGAAGCGGGAGTTTGGCCTCCGCCCCGGCGAGACGTCACTGCCAAGGTCGAGCCAGGGGGGATCAAAGGAAGCTCCGGAGCCCCGGCGGACCCCGGCCCGCAGGAGGGGACAGGGCGGGGGCGGCCGGAGCCCCCCAGGCCAGAGCAGGGCTGGGCAGGCAGGGCTGTGCTCCCGGGGCTCTGCAGGCAGAACCTGTGTGAGCAGAGTCCAGCAGCCTCCCAAACCAGAGAGAGAAGAGGAACGTGGAAATCACAGCATCCCAGACTGCTTTAGGTGGGAAGGGACTTTAAAGCTCATCCAGTCCCACCCCGTGCCATGGCAGGGACACCTCCCACTGTCCCAGGCTGCTCCAAACCCTGTCCAGCCTGGCCTTGGGCACTGCCAGGATCCAGGGGCAGCCCCAGCTGCTCTGGGCACCCTGGGCCAGGGCCTGCCCACCCTCCCAGGGAACAATTGCTTCCCAATATCCCATCCATCCCTGCCCTCTGGCAGTGGGAAGCCATTCCCTGTGTCCTGGCACTCCAGGCCCTTGTCCCCAGTCCCTCTCCAGCTCTCCTGGAGCTCTGTTAGGCACTGAAGGGGGCTCTGAGGTCTCCACGGAGCCTTCACTTCTCCAGACTTAATCCAAATTCTGTCAGCCTTTCCTCCCTAGGACAGGTGCTCCAGCCGTCTCCATCAAACTCTTCCTGAGAGCTCCATGTACAGGCCTTTCCCAGCCTTTGCTCCATGTGTGCTGTTGCAAACAGCTCCATTAAAGGTAAAACTTTAAGATCTCTTACAAAGCATGATTTCTTGGAAGCAGCCAACTCCTCTGTCACAAGATCCTGTCTAGTGACCTTCACCCAAAACCTCCCTCTTTCTAGGAATTAATGACAAATGTTCTGCCTGCCCTTGTTCTCACAGCTCTGTGCACAGGGCACACCTGGCAGTGGATCATCTGCTCCTTCAGGTCATGAGCTACAAATTGCAGAAACACACCAGGAGCTAAAATCAGTTTCCGAGAACAAAAACAGCTGGTATAGAAACAAAAGCCAAATATTCTCCTGGCTGCATTTTTTTTAAATTTAGCTTAAAACAAAATTGAAAAAATCTGCTTGGAACCCAAACAGTCTCTAGCTGAAAATGTGGTGTCTAGCCTGAAAAACAGAGGCTTGTGGACACCATGCCAACAGCACAGGATTCCCATGGACCTGGTGTTTCTCAAGCCCTTAATGTGGTTCAGCTTAGGCGAGTAGTTTCAGGATTCCCAGTTTAAAATCTACAACACACATCTGGAATTCATTCTAGCTTTTAATTTTATTTCTTAATTCTCCAACCAACTCCAAATGATTTTACGAGTTCTCGCAATCCGGTACTAATCAGTTACTCATGGTGAGGAGTCCCCGCTTCCTCGGAAGGGCTCCCTTTGCACTGGGAGCCAAGCTGTGCATTTCATCAGCTGCATTTCACTAGAAACAACAGCAACTACCTGATAAAACAAGACTGTTTGGAGTGTTTGATGCCTGATTAGAGGACACAGAAACTCCTAACAGAACCAGGCATTTTCTACTCTTCTCCCATCAGCTCACCACATTAAATTGAAGTGACTCCTCTACTAACAGGACTAATTTCCCACTTTGGAAAAGGGACTTCAAGTGGCTTCAGGGAAAACTTGTGAGAAATTTTTATCTAGCTGTATAAAAAGAATTCCCATTCGAGAAACACCATTGGCTTAAAACCTTTAATGGAAGTGTCCCAAAAATTAGGCGGTCAGTATTTGCCTCCTGCTCATCAGCTCTGTGAGATGAAATGCTGGAGACACAGCACATGAGGGTTCTTAGCCTCAGAAGTTATTTTGAAATACAAATACGATCATCTCTGCTTCCCTGCTCTTGTTTCAAATACAGAGCCCCTGAACTGAGCCCCCTCAGCAGCACCGACCCCGAGCTGCTCTGTCAGAAGCAGCACAACCACAGACACAGTCTCACACTGGGGACACTGGAGGGACAGCTGGGGACACTGGAGGGACAGCACATCACAAGTGGGACACTGAAGCACACACATCCTCTTCCTCACTCCAGTGCAGATCACACCCACAGGTGTAGGTAGGGTAATTCCTGCTCTTGGCTTTCGGGATAAGGCTTGCTGATGTAACACAGAAATGGAGTTACACAAACACAATGAAGTTCCCAGGGCTGCAGTTACCCTGTCATCACCCACCCTGGAATTGGCCTCCAGTTCCCATTTCCTTCCATGTTGTTTGTGACCTGCAGACCCGCAGAGAAGGAAATTAGAAGGGTTTTGCTCAAGAATCTCCTGCTGCTGGTGGATGCAAATGAAACTTTGCTGGCATCACTACACACCTTGGCACCATCAGGCAAGAGGATCCAAGGCTGAACAGGGAAGGGACAGGGCTGCTTTCTCCAGTTTTTTATCTTTTGGTTTGAAAATCTCAACTGCTTCTCTTCCCACAGTGCACCCAGGGTGAAGCTTGTGCAAAGACAAAAAGCAACAGACCAAAGTTTCAACCAAGGAAATTCTGCTTGTTAGGGAAAATAAAATTCCCAGGAGCAGCCAAACACTGAAACAGGTGTCTGGAGAGACTGTGGCATCTCTGTCCTTACAGATCCAAGGGGGAACAAGATCCCGAGGAACCTGGTGTCACTGAAGTTGGTCCAGCCTTGATAAGACAATGCAAGGGTGATCTGATCTGCCTGAATCATGTCATTATTTTATGATCTTCACGTCTGACTCTCCATACTTCCCACATGGGGTCACTGGATGGGTAGGATGTGGTATCAGCAACTCAGAGATTATTAACACCCAACAGTTCATCTCCAGTTTGAGCTGAGCTCCAGGTAAGGGAAGGTGGTCAAACTCAATACAGACAAGACAAAGAGGAAAACTGCAGGTTTAAAGACAGAGAGGAAATGTTGGTGAAAGTTACAGTGCCATCCCTCATGGTGGACTGAATCTCCACTGGTCAACTGCAAAGTCCACTGGTCAAGTGCAAAGCTGGTAAGATTTTTACATCTATTTATATATATACAAATGCTCTTTCCGTGGTGTTAGGGAGGAGTTATCAGTCCATAACTCTTTTTTTGTGGTCTATTCTCAGTTGTGATTGTTTAGTTTGGTGTTAAAGTGATTCTGGGCCACTGGCTACCTAAAGTATGACTCAATTCTTTTCTTGTTTCTTGAGAAAATAAACACTTGCACATTACAAAAATACCCTCTCAGTGTGACCCCAGCTCGCAGCTATCTGTACCTGGCTTGAACGGATGAGTTTCTTCTTTCACAGAACTCTCTGTTTCTCATAAAATACAGAATATTGATACAGGCTGGCCAAAGCCAACCCAGACTGCACAACCTCATGTAGCCTCTGACTTCTCTGTGTGCAACAGTGGCACACTGCTGGAGAGCAAGAAAATGAGTTAATTCTGGTAAGAGAGGGCTATAAAGATCATGTGTACCTTTGATTTATTTGCTTGCTGAGCCTCAGGAACTACAGTGTATTATTATTTAGGCATTATAAGCTTACTTTGTATTTCTGACTACTTCCCCATGAAGCTCTCCTGGTTGTAAGCCTTGTAGGTCTTACACTCAGCCACGTGGTTTTGAGTGCTCCTCGACAGTGAAGCACCAGGAGCTGTATTCCTCACCAGGAAGCCTCCTCCAAGGAGTCCTCTTCAAGAAAATCATCTCTCTGTCTCCAGACACTCATGCCTTCATTCTCTCTGAAATCTCTACTAAAGAGTTTTCTCCCCATTATCCAAATGTCAGGTCCCACTGAGACCTGAAGGCACTGAGGGTACTCTGTCGTCATTCCAAAGGATCACATAAAAGGATGAACAAAGCCATTACCAGTGTGGCATTAAAGGACTCTGGAAAAACCCCAGGGTATAAAATAATGACAACAGCAATCACGGCAGCATTGGATTTAAGTACTTCAGCAATGGAATTTCTCCCAAGAAGAAGAAAGGAGAAATCACTTGTACAGCAGGATGTATGTTAGCAAAACAAGTAAGTCATCAGGAGGAAAAGGCATTATTCTTTTATATTCACATCATCTTTAAAAGCAAAATGGGTCACAACTCATTTAACCTTTACACAAATAGACATTTCCCAGTGTCAAATTATAAACAAATGGGCAGCAGCAGACAGTGTTTGCCATCTAATGCACTGGGGGTTTTATTGTGTCTTCAAGATTATTGAAATCTGCTGTAACTGGGTTGGAACAAATTTTTCTCTCTCTTCTAAGCCGATTTTGATTTTTTTAGTAATATTTATAATTACTTTTCTAATGGCTTTTCATACAAATACTCTAAAGACACCATCCTAAAGTGACATCTCTGTGTACAAGAACATCCCCGTTGTCAAATGCATTAATAATGGTTCAGTGACTCACTGCCCATGATAAAGTATGAGCAAGAAGTGGGGACACCCACAGCTGAGTGGGCCTGTCCCACGAGTGGGAGTCCACTTACTGCATTACTCTGATAGGCAAGGATGTTACAGCCCACTGGAAGGGACACTGGGATTGTGCCCAAGACCATGAGAAAGATGCCACCACTGCTAGGAATTCTCATTCTTTACTGTCTTCAAAAGCAAGCAGTTCTCTTCAAAGATTCCAACAGAAGTGGCTCACGTTTTCAGGTCAGAAGCAGTTTTAAACAGAATTAAATATTCACATTTTCCAACAAACTTTCAGCACCACAGCAGAAGCAAATTTTTCTCAAATCAAACACAGTTTTGCACATCTTTCAGCAGAGAAAGCACAAGAGCCAGACAGGCCCCAGTGTGGTGGGAGGGCCCCAGAGCCCAGGTTCAGAACACCCCTCACAGAGGGGGAGCTCCCAGCCTCTCACCTGGGGAGGATCAGTGCAGTCACAGCTTTAGTGGCTGGGTGAGGAGGTGTTCAAGTCCCTGAAGGACGCTGTCCATCCCTCACTAGTCCAGGAGGAGGAATCCAGACCCCCAGCTGCCTGCCAGGAACACAGTGGTCATGGGCAAGTCCCTTTAAAGACCCCATGCTGTTACAATACCACGAAACCCTGCCGGGCAGGGCACTGAGGTTTAGATGATGGAAACCAGCATTAATCACAAACAATCATTCCACAGCAAATCTCACTGGGCAGGTGGAACAGGTCCTTCTCTGGGGGCTCCATCCCGGTACAGAGGGTACTCTGCAGGGTAGTGTTAAAACCTCACTGCTCCTCCCTGTTCATCCTGCTCAGAACATCCTCACCTCAGAGCAGACCTGTCATCCACGGGCTCCAGCAAGGACCAGGGGATATGGGATATCTCCTGCTCCCCAGCTCTCATCCAACTCTGCTTGAGGAAGCAAAAGGGTCTGCAGCCCTACTGCAACATACCCCAGATTTAAGGGGTAGAAGGGGATAGAGGCTGTCTGGGTAGGAGTGGGAATACAAGATTCCTGCTGAGCACACAACAGAACTAACGTTTGTCAATGGTGATACAACACACACACTGCACTACTGAGCTGTGGGTGCATCCCTTATGACCACTGCATAGGAACCCCCAGAACCTGGGCACAGCAACAAGAACACTCTTCTTGCTGAATGAAGATTGTGTGGGGGCAAAATAGCCAAAGACTAACAATTCTGTTTGCACCCTTATGAGTCTCTATTCGATTCTATCCAAGCTATTGTAATTAAGAGACCTTTGGGAAAAAAAAACCAAACCAGTCAGAAGCTCCTGTTTCTCTGCATAGCACACATGCCAGGCACAACTTCATCATTTGGGCATCTATTATTGCTGTCTTTTTTGTCCTACTCATGAAACATCAGGCTCTGATCAGCACAAATGGTGGATAAAGATTTCCTTTTACTGGGGCTGAAGGACTGGTTGCTTCATTCAGGCTTCACCAGGCCAAACCAGTGATTCAGATGTGGTCCTGTGGGACCAGACAGGAGAGTGAGTTTGTGGTTCTGACCGACTGTCCCAGGAAAGACAACACTACAGCCAGAGGACCAATGTCCTCTCTTTATCAGCCCAGCCTAACAAATTGCTGATACTGGAAAGATAGACACTGGAAAAATGTCCCTCCAGTTTCCTGTTTGAGTAATGCAATCCTCCCTGCCTGATCTCACACTCAGAACATCAGGCTGCACCCAGGCCAGCTTTAGCGTTTCTTTCATGCTTTACTGTTTACATCCTGCCTTCACCCTCCACATGTTTCCTATCCCCAGCTCCTGAAGGTAAGTCATGAGCTTTGGCTATTGCACAACACAACATCTCCAGGGACCTTTGATATTCTCCTCCAGATGGCCGGGTGGACAATAACCTTCTTTCCACATCCTTTACACTCTTAAATTCTGGCGAATACAAGTTTGACCAAACATATAATTCTTTACTCTTCTTCTTTATTTTTATTTTCATGCTGGAAAAGGTTGGAAAAATTTTGGCAATAAGCTTCTATTGAGTATACAGTATGTCACTTCATTTGCTTGGCAATGCTGCTAGGGTGGCACGTTCTCAGACAGTTGCACTTGTGATGACAATAATGAGTGGCATGAAAACAGATTAGAGAATCAGAGAAGAGCAGAGCTGGAAGGGCTCTTACGAGCTCATCTAATCTTTCTCTTCTGCCTCGAGGCAGAATCAACTCCATTTTCAATACAGACTTACCTAAATCCAATCTCCAAATCTTTCCACTGGTATTTGACAGCTCAAGAAAGAAAGTGTTTCATTGGTGGAGGGTTTGGAGCACAAGTGTGATGGGGAGCAGCTGAGGGAGCTGTGGGGGTGCAGTCTGGAGAAAAGGAGGCTCAGGGGGGACCTTCTGGCTCTGCACAACTCCTGGCAGGAGGGGACAGCCAGGTGGGAGTCAGGCTCTGCTCCCAGGGAACAAGGGATAGGCTCAAGTTGTCTCAGGGGAGATTTAGGTTGGATATTAGGGAAGATTGATGGAAAGGGCTGCCCAGGGAGGTGGTGGAGTCACAGTCTTTGAAAGTGTTCAAAAAACACATGGGTGTGGTAGCTGGGGACATGGGTTAGTGGTGGCCTGGGCAGTGCTGGGGGAATGGATGGACTCAATGATCTTGGAAGTCTTTTCCAACATTAAGGATTCTATGAGAATTCTGTGATGATGATGTTCTACAAAAAGAGACATAAACCTTCTAGCATGTTACATGAATTTTGATTTTCTGTGATGTCACTTTATTTTTTTAACACGTGTATTTTTAGAGCACTGGGGAAGAAAGTACAAGGGCTAAGACAGTTTTCAAAAGCAATTCAGAAGACTTAGTTGGCAGTCTGGAGTAATTTTATCATCCTGTGCACTTTACTAGCAATGCTGTGTTTAATTAATTTCTAGTGTGCTTCAGAGCAAAGGTTAATGCAATGATCCTGCCTGCTAAAGGCTTCTCACGATTTGTGACCAATGTTACCATGCTGGTTTATCAGATGATAGTGCAAGCCACCCATGATTAGATTCCATTATGGCAGTGAAAGTGCAAAATAGCTCTACAAAGCTGGGATCACAGAGGTATTGGGGCAAAATTCACCAAAGAAAAGTGAATATGCAAAGTAACTACAAGATTTCTCAAGACCCAGTTTGCATTAAAGAGCCATTCTGTCTAATTCTTATCTAATTTTTCCAACAAAATAGAGGCAGAATACTTTGCTAAATAAAGCATGATTAAGAACCTACTCTAGGTCAAGTTATTAAATGGGTAGCAATTGAAACAAAGTAATTAGAAATAAAATTAAAAGAAAAAAAAAACCAAAAAAAACCAAAACAGGATCTTCAAGCCAGCAGAAAACATGCTTCCAAGAGATCACCCTAAGTAAAGAATCCTGTTTTATTAATTAATAGAATCATATTTAGTCACAGAGTATCCTGAGTTGGGAGGGACACACATAGAAGGGAGGAAGAACTGCAAGGGAGCAGAATGCTGTCAGGTACAGCTGCTCTTGTGCCACACATGGAAATGGGCAGGAGATTGTCCCCACCTTCTGCCAGAACCAGATCTTAGTCCTGGCTGATTATCACTAGGGCTGCCTGTGCTAGTGCCCATCCTCCATAATCCATACCCAGGGGAAGAGGAGGAGGAGTTTTTAGGCTAAACCCCCTTCCTCCAAAGAGAAGGAGGCTGCAAAAGCATTCAGCTGGTGTGCAGGTTCTGTGCAGTTTTTATGCTGTCTGTGTACACTGACTGGAACTGCAGGACTGTACAAACAGTGATGTGGACAAGTTTAGACCACAGCTTTAATGAAAAAAACCCCAACCAAAACCCAACAACAACCCCCCATCACATCTATTTGCAGCTGCACAGCATGCTCTGAGCTCTGCGGTGCTGGGGAGCAGCTGTGCTTTAAGTGCCCTTCTAAAGAGAACATCATGTTCCCTGCTGCAGGAGCACCGAAGAGCCAGGATTTTTGCCCCTGCTAATACCACATTCATGTAGCCCCCTCCCAGGCTACAATTTTTATGTATCCTGAAATGACTTCCCAGAGCATTCTTTGAAAACCCTTCCATTAACATGAATGTCTCAGCCAAGATTGGACTTTTCTGGATCTCACTCACAGACCGTTACTAAAAACTGCAGCAACACATTTTTCCAGCCTCTAGGAATACTGCATGTGACTGCCTTTTTTTTCTGCAAGGACTCTGCCCCAGGATCATTCTTAAAAACTACTTCCAGACTTCGGAAGCATCTCGTATGTAATGTCTTTCCAAAATCCCAGTATTAGATTATCACTGTGCAGACTGAATAAAAATGGAGACCTCTAGAAAAATGCTTACAAACCTCTGCTTAGGAGGATTAGGGAAACTATACTGTGAATGAAATCCGATCAACACAACTTCATCCAAAGTTAACTCCAAATCATACTTAGTGGAAAGTGTCCCTGCCTATGGCAGGGGGTTGGAATAACATGATCATTAAGGTCCCTTCCAACCCAAGCCAGTCTGTGGTTCTGTGATACCATTTATTCTTACCAACTCTCACAATTTTCATGTGATTCTTGGAATTGGTACCCAAGCTCCAGCTCAGAATGGTACTGCTCTACATGTCCCACTTCCACTTGTTTGACAAAACAAGTAAGTAATAAATGAAATGTATCCTCCATGGGTAGAACATGATCCTGGGTGGGCAGTAAATAGCATTACCTTGCAATCAACTAAGGGGTTTTAAAAATGGATTGATGGTCTTTACCAAGTTTCAACACAACTTCTTCCAGTAGGAATTAACAGTACCTGGTATGAGTGTTTTAAGAAAGACAGAATACGTGAGAGGTTTCTGCTTTGCACACCAGCTGCAGTGGTGGTGACACAGCAGCTCCTGGAGCCAAAGGGCAGCCAGAAAACAGCACTCATTTCCAGGAGCATCTTGACTGGAGAGCTTCCATCCTGTGCAATCCCTCCCTGCATTTACAGCCAAGCAGAACAAAGCCAGGACCCCTCCTGACTGGCCCTTTACAACATAATTCCTACTGTTTGTGGACCAGTGAAGTTCACATGGCCTTGGGTGACAGGAAAGTTCCCTCTTCCTGAAGGCTGTCATCAGTACTGGTGATCCCATGGACAACACCAGTGCTTGTAAGCACAAGACAGGAAATGTCCTTTACAGCTCCACCTGCTGCAAAGGAGGGATCACTAAAGAAAAGTGGAGCTTCGGTTGCCTAAAACTGCCCCATTTAGAGCCTCAGCAGCGCTGGGAGCCAATGGCACGAGTGAAGCAGTGCAGTTGATGTGACTGCCCTCAGGATCCCAGCCATCACTGCACTGATGTTTTACTGACTGTGCCATTGAAACCTGTGATTATTTCTGCACCTGGCTCACTTCATTAACTTGGGCAAAGAACCTCAAGTGTAATTTCCCATCTGCAAAGCGAGGAGGGTGTTCTCCACCTCCCTCCATGGGGCACATTGAGGGTGCAGGGTACTGAGGGCACTGCCAGAGGCAGATCCTCCACAGCCTTCAGTGCCAGCACCTCCCGTTGGGAACAATGGCGCTGCCTGGCTGCTGGGAGCTTTTGGAAGTCTGGCACACACATATTAAGGATTGTTGCATCACTCTTTTCAAAAGTGGGCCCTTCAAAATCTCATGGCACAGGTTCTGTATTCCTTTCCCAAAGCTTGTATTTCACTGAGCACAGACATCAGCTCTCATCTGAGCACAAGGCTAGGAAGAACCAGCCAGAGGCACTTTTCCTCTCCACCCCCTGGGAAAGGGGATTCCCAGGAGAGAAAAGGGGCTTAACCCCAACTCCCCTCACAGGTACCTGTGCCTTCCCTCCCTTGGAGAGGGCACCTGCTGAACAGGACTTCTCAGTGATGAGCATCCCCCATCACACACTTTTCCAGTGAATACATGGACTGAAATATTTTACTTCCCTCCGGTTCTTTCAAGACTTTTTACAGGAGCAAAATTTTAGCTGCATAGAGAGAGTAACAAATTTAATTTCAGTTCCCACCTGCCACAGCTTATGCTGATAGCCAAACATTATCACTTCTAAAGAAATATTATCATATAAGGCAGAAATAAAATAGGCCAGTAAAAATAAACGGAAGGGGGAAAATTATTTCACTACTTAACCTTGTCAGCAAAGTGGAAGAAATATTCTGGAGGTGGCTCAAGGCTCAGACACCACTGACGCTCTTGCTGAAAGCTGAATTATTTTAACATACATGCTAAAAAAAAATAGGATATTTTGTCCTAGCAAGCATTTGCTGGCTGCTTCTGTCCACACCTGTGGGCAGAAACACTCTGATGAAGATATAGAAAAATGAGTTACACATTAATCTCCTCCATCTCTCCCATTACTCTGCTTTTAGATGTCAGTGCAGCACAGGGGTCAGTGTCAAAGCCAACAGTTTTCTTTAATCCTGAAACACTTTTCATACAGAGTTTTTGACATGCACTTACTTCCACATTTTCCTTTTGGTATCAACTAGAGATTCACATTAGAAATTGGATGCTGATGAAAAGAGTATTAATGGCTTAATTCTTTATGGTTGCAATTGGCTTCAATAAATTTGGGATTTTCTTTTTCTTTTTTTTTAAAAGTGATCAATGAACCACAGACAGGTTCCTAAAAAATAAACCTTACCAGACTAACTGAAAGGACTCATTTTGTTTTTTTAAAAACCTGCAAAATCCAGGTAAAACATCATCATTGAAAATCTAGTAATATTTATTGAGTTAATATTTACTGAGATTCCTTTGGAAAGATGCTGTTGCTGGCTCCATCTTTCTTAGACAACTCTAAAGAACTGCAAAATACATTAAAATTTGAGCAGATGATCCTTATTCAAACGATTTGGCAGAAGGCCACAGAAACAAAGTAACCCTGCATAACCTCAAGCTTGCCAATGAAAAATAAAGGAAGTCTGAGAAAAAAGTAATTTAAAGGCACTGCAGAGAAATATTCTTAAATAAACGGATAACCAAGACCACGTCATCGTGTGATGGCTCCAGGGGATTCACAGAACACAGGGTGACACAGGCTCTGCGGAAATCTGTGCTCTGGGATGCCCTTCACAAGTGCTCCAGAGGCACTTGTGGAGCTGGATCCACACAGCTGTGTGGATTTCACTGTCCTACATGATAACGCATCTCCTGAAACCTTGGCATCTCACCAGGAAAACACTGCTGCACAGCCAGCACTACCACAGAATATCCTGAGCTGGAAGGGACCTACAAGGATCATCGAGTCCAGCTCCTGGCTCTGCCCAGGACACCCCACCAATCCCACCCTGGGCATCCCTGAGAGCATTGTCCAAACGTTCCTGGAGCTCTGGCAGCCTCGGGGCCGTGCCCATTCCCTGGGGAGCCTGGGCAGTGCCCAGCACCTCTGGGGGAAGAACCTTTTCCTAATAACTATTCCAACCCTGCTCTGGCACAGCTCCAGCCATTCTCTCTGGTCCTGTCACTGCTCACAGAGAGCAGAGCCCGGAGCTGTCGCTCAGGATGAAGCTCAGACTGTTACAGGATCAGCAGACAGGTGGAAGCAGAACCTGAGCACAGTTACAGCAGTGGGAGACCCGACCCGAAGGGTGCAAACCTGGACTTTACAGGCCATACCAAGACCACACCACCAGGCAGGCATGGCAGCAAGGAAATTAAGCAAGAGCAAAAGGTAGGCTGAGTATCTGGGAAAAAAATTCTGGAAGAGTGAGAATCAATATAAGGAATTAGTCCTCAGGGAAACAGTAGAAGCGCTTTTGCGTGGGTATTTTATGAGAGACTGGGCACACCACCAACAAATGTACTGCAGGAAAGAATCAGACAATGGCAAGGAAATGGATTAAACGTGTTAGCAAGACAATTTCCAGATCCGATTTCTGTGAAGAGAAGACCATGACCTCACCACTGGATTTTTGGTGTTACCATTAAGCACTGCCCCATACAAGCCCCAAGTCCCTCACTAGCATGGGTATGGTCTTAAGACAGACCACACCAAAGACTGAAAGGGATCTGGGAGTGTCTCTTCATTGTTATTTTATTTTCGTATTAATGATGGGTCAATTTATGTCCACAGATTTTGTAAGGCAGAATTCACCAGGGATACTGAGGAGGGGAAAACTGAGACACAGAATAAGGCTTTTGGGGAAAACAAGAGGTCTGAAGATGATTAAAAGAAAAAAAAAAAATCCAGAGGAACATAATATTTAAAGACTCATATGCGGGAGAAGCAACTCTTTTCCAAGGACAGATGGCAGCAATGAAAACATGGAAAATGGCTGGCTGGCCAAACTCCTTTTCTGTATTTGTCTCATCCTTTCCAGTTCACTCCAGTTCACTGAAGCAAAGCAGAAGCGCCAGCAGCTTTTTCTTGTGGAGGGTTCTCACCACTGTAACAAGCACAGAATCCATTCTGGCACCGATCAGGATCCAATCAGGCCTTTCTGAACCATCATCTGCACATCCAAATCAGAGCAGCCACTGCAGGTGCAGCTGTGGGAGAAACCAAAACCCAGAGCTTCCCCTTCACTGGCTGACTAATGGGGATTGGCCAAAATGTCCTAATAAACAAGCGCTTACCAAAGGGATAAAGTGTTTAATCCAGAGACACACACACCATCCCATTAAAAACCCTTCCCCTTCTGCATGAAGGAATTGTTCCCCCATAGTGAATTTATTGGCACCTCAGTGAAGCAGCCCAGAAAATGATGCAGCCAGTGAAGTTGGCCATCAGGGCAGAGGACTGGTGCAGAGCTGTCCTGTTCAACCAGTGCTGTGGTTTGACCCTGGCTAAATGCCAAGCACCTACAACATCTGCTCTCTCTTCTCTCTCTCTCTCCTGCTGTAGCTGTGCAGAAAAGAGAGAAAAAACGAATGCACACAGGACTCATGAACTGAGATAAGGCACTGGTGGGAGGATGTACTAAGAAAGGGAAAAACAGGTAGAAACCTTGAAGTTGCAAACCAAGTCGGAGGACAAACGAGAAGTGAAAATAAGCTCTTAAGACACCATTTCTTCACTCACTCCCCTTCCCTCTTAAGACACCGTTCCTCAGCTCAACCCCCTCCCT
>VZTX01030800.1:0-12116 GCA_013400915.1 Pardalotus punctatus | reverse complement strand
TACTTGGCCCAGGTTTGGCCAGCAGCATGTCCATCATCTTCAGAGCCATCAGAGAGTGGCTCTGCTGGACAGGGTGAAAAACTTCCAGAACCTTCACACGGGACACACAGGACCCATCTTTGTGCCCCTCCATACCTACTAGCAAAAACTGGGCTAAGCAAAATCAACACAACCAGTGTCAAACACACAAACCTCATCTTGCTATTCTGAGTTTCTGTCAGCATTCCAGGCCAGCTTTACACTGGCACCATAGAGAATGAGGCACCCTCCTTCAGACCAAGGGTTCACATAAATTCACAACAATATTTTACTTAATGTTTAACACCTTGGGTAGGAAGCCCATCTTCTTGCCTAGAGATACATTATCTCTAGGCAAGAGTCATTAAGACTCTCTTTGATCTGTTTTTTTTTTTTTTTTGTGCTCCCCAAAGGATTCTCTCTGTTAGCTCCTGGCTGGGTTACTGCAGAGAAGAGCCTCAGAGATGCTTTATGGCATAGCAGAACATTTCCTGCCTTCTCATGATCCTTCCAGATTGAAGGATCATCAAGCCATGTCCTGTCTCCAAAGCTGGGCAATAGCAGATGCCAAGGGAATAGTATTAAAACAGAGCACATGGGAAGAGATATTTCCCTGACACTCTCCCAGCCTCTAGAAATCTGCTAGACAGAGATGGAGATTGTGTTTGTAAAAGTGTTTGGTGGTGTTTTACTCTATCAATTTGTTCAGTTGTTTCTTGAATTCACATGAGTTTTAGCATTTGCATCTCAGCTTTCCATAACTCATCCATTGTGCCTTGAAAAAGTATCTCCTTATGAAGGATCTAGAGAGATCTAAACCTTTCTGCTGTTATTTTGAAGCTCCACAACTCTGGTATTAGAAGAGATTGGTCACAATCCCTCCCATCTCCTGTTCCTTATTTCTCTAATAACCAACTCTATACAAGAGATGGGAGCCTCAATATCAAACACAGCCCCATCCCACTGAATTGTCCCAAGAGCTGAAAAGCAGCTGTGAACAAAGAAACAAAATACAGAATTGAATGCTGAGAATGGACAGGCTTCTAAATTTCAGCCATTTTTCAGAGGAACAAAGTTTTGATCAGCAGATATTTCAGGAACGCTGAAAGATCAGATTTCATGAATATAAGGCTCTGGGGAAGTTTCCTTTCTTTTATTTTGGCTGGTACATCAGATGAAAAACTCCAGCAATTTCTTTTGTTGTTATGTTTCCAGAAAAAGTAACAAGCACAAGCACACCAGATTAATCTATTTCTGTGATTAACCAGAATTTGAACATGGATGATTCTGGAAAGCCTTGTAAAGCACATGGATTCCCACTATCCCAGGCACATGGCTCACCACATTTATTGGTACCTCTGAAGGACTTGGAGAGATGAATGCCGAGTTCTGATGGAGGCTGTCAGAGAGTTCAGATTTTGCTTTCCTTTCCATGAATTTCAGCAATAGTTACTGAGACAATGGGATAAATCCTGTTATCATTAAGACAGTAGAATCATCAGGCATTAATTGTAGCATTTACCAATAAACTTCTCTAGGTCATCTGCTCAAAGACAGAAAAGAGCAAGGCTTCAGTTAAATAAACCTACTGAAGCCCTCCATGCCTTTTTTCATTATTTTAATCTGTTGCCCAAAATGATGGAAAAGAAGTCCTCAACCTTGGAGAAACTTAATGTTTCCAAATGTACCTTCCTCTACATTTAATGCTGCTGTTTCTTGAGGAGTTATAAATATCAAAGAAGAGCTTCGAGTCTGCCACCAACATGAATTGTCATTAAATCCTTTCCAATTATAAGAACAATGAGAGCATGTGCTTGGAAAGGACTTCAGGGAGCCATATCCTTTTAACCTCCCACAGCTCTTTGGTCAAGGGCTCTCCAGAGAACTTGGCAGGTTGGCAGCGCTGGGAACATCCACATCCTGCACCCAGCCACACAGAGCAGTGGGGCAGGAACATTTCCAGAAAGTACAGACAGGCCTAATTCCAAGAGGGGGCTTAATCTTCAGCAACAAGATGTTAAGTAAGAAAGGATTCTGGTCTCCATTTTATCTGGACTGTATGAACCACTACTGACTGTGCAACTGTCACCAAGCAAAGAAGGAAAGTCAAAGAAACCCTTTATACAATTTCCATGCCCCACTGATTCCAATATGCTCCTTAAGACCCAGCAAAACACCTCACATCAATCTGCAAAATTTACTTTTAAAGCTTGAAGTTGAGAAATACTTGAAAGAAACGCAGGTTTTGGGAGCACTATTAGGTCAGTATCAAACCTACCTGACATCCTGCATTAATAATTGTGTTTTCCATTCCTTTTGCTCTGTTCAATGTAAGTGGATATTTGAAAAATGCACTTTATTTCTATCCTTCATTTACTCCATATCTCAATCATTAAATGAAATAATGGAATGATTTAGCAGCTTTGGTGTTGCTGTGTTGTTATAGCTCCAGAAGACATAATGCACTGGGGAACACTTAGGGAGACAAGCAACACTTCTGTCAGTCACAGATCAATGAAAGGGAACCTCTATAGTACTCTCATTTTTTTATTCTTCATATTCCTTTATATTTTTCTAATATTCATGACTGCTCCATAATCCAAGGCTTCATTTTATGAATGCTTATAAATGACATAAATATTTCCTGGTAACGTGAAGAATCTGGGTGAGCTAACAGGAAGAAGAAGATATCCGTCTTCCAGAGAATGAAATGGAGTTTCCATCCACAGATGGTTCAGTGGCACTTGGGTACCTGCCAGCTCCTTTTCGGCAATAAGAGGACCAATAAGAAAAAATGAAACTTTAGGAGCACACCTCCGTATTCCATTATTTTGGCAAGGATGGGTCCAGAGCTCCCAAGAAATCTCCTTTCATGAAACCTTAGTTCATGAACACAGAGCACTTCAGCCACCATTTCCAGACACAGTCATGTCCAGTTCTTGAAAGTCACACTGACATATGCACTGGTGACCAGGGAAGGGTCTCCAACCCACCCTGGGCTCACTGAAACAGATCCAGTACATGCATCTACTGAACCATTCAGCAAAATACTGGCTAAGAGATAACACATGATTTGTCAGCTGGAACGGACTGTAACCACCTCTGTACAGCATCCTGTTGTATTCCACAGTCTCCCACCCAATCCTCAGGGCAGCAGTGTCACCAGGATCCAGCATATCTCCTGCTGGGCAGGGTTATCCAACAACATCCCCATGGGATTTGGTGCAAGCACAGATGGGAGATGGAAGGAAAAATGAAACATATTTGCTTTTCACCCCACTCTGCCTGAGGGATTCTGGCAAATCTCTTTCCACATACAGCAGAGCTTGGCTTGCCCATGGTTAAACCTCAGCAGCTCCTTGACAAGTGCTGTAACAACAATACAGGGAATGGAAACCGATACCAGAAGAGACAGGAAATGGAGAAAGCGCTCTCAAGGACTTTGCTCTGAAAACCATTTCCCATTGTTTACAAAACAGCAGCATTTGAATACATTGATTTGGTTTTAGCCAGGTCCTTTTTTGGCAGGGTATGGTACCTTGTTTTGTCCTCTGCCTTGTTTAAGACATCACCTACAATTTGTCCTGTTGTTAAGGGACACACACTTGTAGGAGATCCTTCATTTTTAGACAAAACTCATGCCCTTTTAGACTCATGCCCTAGATACTTCTCCCCATTGGCTGTACAGATCCTGGGCTGGGCTGACCAGTTCTGGTGGGGCACAGAGCCACAGCAGATGTCAACCTTCACTCTCTCCCGGAGACTTCTCACTCCCTTAATCCAAAAATAGAGTGCCTGGCCTCACTCCAGGCAATGGAAAGAGATGCAGGACTCAGAGCATCACTCAGAGACCTATAAGCACTGCAGTTCTCCTGGGCTGGAACACCAAGGGGAGGGGTGGCATTTAAAACAGGACCCACAAGAGACTAAAAAATCCAACGAAACACCACACACAGAGCACAGTAGCAGAAGGCCAATACTGAAATGTGAACATTGGCTAGGCACACTAGTTGATTCCAAGCTATTTTCCGTTCTAGAAAAGGCATAAATCATTACAAACCAGGCTTACAGAAGCCCAACAGCAGGACTGTAATGCTTTTGTGATTTGAACTTGCTCATAATTTTACAAAACTTTATCTCGGCAGATATTTCCTTGATGGAAATTACAGACTGAACTACTTGAGAAAATTCATTCATAAGAATTTCCTCCATTTCTGAAACACCTATTTTTTCCATACCCAGATGTGGCTTTGCTGTTCTCATTAAAATCTCTGAAAATCAGGCCAAGCTGAGAGGCCCATAAAAACCTTCATTTGCAACTGGTCAGTGAAGAACAGCTAGAAGGTCAAACTTAAATCTCTTTGTGGACCCTAAATTCCTCTTGCAGCCACAGCTATTGCTGCCACAAGGTACTCCTGAACAGATTTCCTTCATCCCACTTGTGCAGTGCATGCCAAAATGCAGGATTAGATACTGACCACAGGATGACATTTGAAGGTCATTCCTGTCCCCAGCAGCTGCATTGTTATCATCGTCATAAAGCCTGAACACACACCAGGGAAGAGAATCTCAATCCTTGCTCCTTCTGCCACCCTGCTCTCTTTTTTATTGACCAACAGGTTCTCACTTTCCAGCTGAAGGACAAGAGACTCCAAGGGATGGCAGATCAAGGATTACTCAACTCTCTCCCTCTGCCACACAAAGCAGGACCTGCACCAGCACATCTTCTGCCAACCCTGGCACACCAACATGGCCAGGATTCTCACCCCATCACTAACAAACTGTGCTTTTGGTAATAGTTCCTTTGAGGAGAGTCTTCCAAGTCACCCAGATTCCCTTACTCCTGAGCATCCCTGTTTCTATTGGGCACTCTGGGCAGCTTCCCTCAAAGGAAGCGCTAAAAATAATAATCTACAAAACTGGCTTGAAACCTCAACCAAGTTCTTTCTCATTTTGACGACCATCTTGTGGTTTCACCTCTGAGTTCAACCTAAACAAAGTCCCATGTGCTCTTGACACACTGCCATGGGGTGATCATGCCTTACCAAACCCCATGAGATCCTTCTGGAGCATCCCCACATCTCGATACTACAAACCATTGAATCAGTGAGGCAGGAAAAGACCTGGCCCAATGCTTGACAACCCTTTCCATAAAAAACATTTTTCTAATATCCAACCCAAATCTCCACAGGCATAACTTGAGGCCGTTTCCTCTCGTCCTGTCACTCGTTACCTGGGAGAAGAGACTGATCCACAAGCCCCTGTCAGGGAGTTGTGGAGTGCAACGAGGGAGAAGCAAAGCCTTGTCTCCATCCTGCTTTTGGTACTTTGCACAGACACACCAAGAAGATGTTGGCCAGCTTTAGGCAGGAACAATCAACAGGCTCCGGGAGCATCTCAAGGTTCTTCCCACACTCTGCAGGATTCTAGAACTGATTTCTTCTTGTACAGAAAGGCCACAGACTTTGCCCCACTACTGGGCTCTTCCAACTTCACCCCACTGTTCCCATTTCATTCACTTCTACCAGTGATGGAAAAGCTGGGAACTAGAAAGCAGACAAAATGAGACCTCCCACAATTTGCATTCCCTTGCATGTTTTCGCACAGAAGACAAGAAGCGAACATCCTCCATTGTCAGGATTTCCAGTAACTTCTTCCTGCAATGATAAAATGGTTCGATTTCCCAGACAGAATCCAAAGATGAGGCAGATTTTTACCTGCTCCAAGGGAAAAGATGGGGGGGATAAGGGGCTGAGTCAGGAGACAGAGGTGACTACTCCTTCCTGCCACTTACGCCTTCACCAACACTTTTATCTATGTTGAGTTTACAAATGACTAAATCAACATATAGCACATCTCCTCAAACCTGGCTTTCTCAGCTTCAAGTGTGAAATTAAAACCATCCTCAAACAGGCCATCTGTGCAAGGCAGCCTATAGGAAATGGAACTTGCACAGATGGGACTTATCACACACTCCCTCATGTCATATCAACACACCAGCTTTGCAAATCTGCCCTAAATAAACTAAAATTGACAACACATTCTGTCTGAGGCCAGCAGGGCTGTGTAAGCCGAGCATGTACTTGGCAGGGGCTGGATTGTTCTCTCCAATTTTAACAAACAACTCTCTCATAAATGGAAAACTTGCGAACGTTCAAGTCTTGTGCTGTGTTCAAATGTCTGGAGGATTGTGTTCAGCAAAGTCTCCTGGAGGGATCAACTAATTGGCCTTCAAATTCCTAGACATGAAGCTGTAGGTTGCTTAAAAACTAGCAGGACATGACATGGCCTCCTTACAATCCACAGTGGGGACAGATACTGGCCTGGAACATTTTCTAGTTCCATTAACTCCTCACCAACACATAAAAATAACACTTTAAAGAAGTTTATTTTTACAAGTTACATTAGGTGAAGAATATAGTTGAACAATATGGCTGAACACATATGGAAATGCTTAAGCAGCAGCTCTATTTTCTGTCCAAGCAGTCTGCAGACAAACACAATAAACTGAAGTTACACACATGACAACTCAATGTACTACATGAAAAAAAAGACCAAAAAGTGTCTTTTCATAAAAAACAAACCTTTTTTTTTTTTAATAGGAGGAAGAACATCTGAGAGAAGAGGGAGTAGCTTGAAACAGGCAAGCACAGAAATAGTAAAATGCACTTCAAAAGAATAAGGCATTGAAGAGGAGCCTTCCCAAGCCAGATCACACCTTCACGTGGCCAGTGCCTTGTCTCAGACAGTGGCCTAAGGGAGAGAACTGGGAGCTGTGTCCCCAACACATCCCCTGACCCTACAGCAGCCTGTAGTTTAAGATTTCCACATGCCAGGATTTCTGTCCTGGTACAACACAGGCTTTGTTCATCTATCTTCAAAGAATGGATCGAACCACTTCCCTCGGCACCAGAGTCCTGTTGCATCAGCAGGGAAAACAGTGTTTTCTTTTTCCTGAACTTCCATTTGATGTCCATGCTTTGGGAATTTAACAGAAATGGAGAACAACTGCTTATCTTTTGTCCCACCCCTTTGTTCAGGCCCAGATGTTCTGCATTTGCAAACTGTCCCAGAATGTGTTCCTGGGGGAGGCAGTACCTCCTTTAGCCTTAGCTTTCTCACACATCACCGCACATTTACTGACACAAAGTGTAACCTGCTGCTTTGTTTTCCAATCACATGGGACCAGCGGGTAGCTACTTTAGCAGCTTTATATTTGACTATGCCAAAGCTTGACATTCCCTCAGACTTTGTTATTTCTCCATCCATTGCCTCCCTCAGGTCTCCTAAGACTCCCCTGTCACTCTCATGGTAACCATTCTTGGGTATAACAACCATCACTGCTACACCTTTTCTCACCTTTTCACCAGTCACTGGTTTACTAAAGAACATTCTCTTATCCCCAGGAAGATCAGCTGCTCTATGATGTTGTGACAAAGGACCATGTCAGAAGCTGGTAGAAATTCTGAGGATACCACACACACTGGAACACCTGAATCCAGATGTTTGTCCTTGAAGATTCCTCAAGTGCCACTTCCTTTTACGAAAGACATGCTGAATCCTCTACATCCATATAAAATGAAGTACCAACTAATTCTAATCTATATTATTCTTTTGACAGCACTGCACAATACAAAGTCAGATTTCTGTCTGCTGCTCCCCAAGCTCCCTGGAACGCTCTTGTAAGTTGACATCATATCAGCACTATCTGTTTTCTAATAGGAGTGAGGAGGTTTTAATTGAAAGGTTGCATACAAGTGTTAATTATTCAACAGTTCCTCTCCTGACTCTTTCCTAGGCTCTGATATCTTCATCCCTGCAGGCCAGTATTGCTCACTGTGTTCTTAAATTCTTAAATTAATAGTTGGGCTGGAGAAGGGTTCTGGTAAAGAAACCAAGCACAGTGTAGATGCCTCAGAAACTCAAATGTTTCTTTCTGCTCCACCTCCTAATTTTTCACACCCTGGTCTTCATGGGTTTTTTCAAGCTTTTAGACAAGCTTCTTATTCCCAACAGATTTGGAAAAGAACTGTTACTTTTTATACTTTATGAAAGCCTTTCAAAGTGTTTATTCTTTTCTATCTTCCTCACTTGGTCATGACTTCAGCTTTTGGAAGGATGCCCCTGCCTCTCCAGCCTTCCTTCCCTGCTGCTTCACATCAGAACTTCTCTCTCACACAGCATTTGATAGAGTTGAGGCATTTCCTCTGCAGCACAGAGCCTTTAAATCAGCTTCAGCTCCCTACAAAGGTTTCACTCTTGTCTTTGCTCCTTTCAGTTTCTTTTTAACCTGCTGCCTCATTCTGATATATTTTCTCTTTGCAAATCAAGTGATTTCATTTCACTGAAGTTTTTGGCTTGGGTTACTTCTGCAGGATCTGTAAGTGCATTTGTGTTCACTGGCAGTACAATTCCATACCAAGTTCTACATAATTCCCAGAAGAAAGTAAAAATTATCTTCCCCTCTCTAGATTCCTTCACCAGATGTTTCCCAAGGATGTCATTCTTGGACTGGGGTGCCAGTTTTCTCCCATTGTGTCTCCTATTTTAAAGCTCCATACTCCTCATTATTCTGTACTTTGCCTATATCAAAAAGCAGGTATTTCAGCTTATTTCTTGGTTTATCATGCTGAGTTTTCTCCGTTCAACAGAAAATGTGAAAGCTAATTATGCTTCAAGAAAGGTAATTAGTCTTCAGTTATTATTCATCATGTAAGTACAGAATAATTGTCTGCAATGTTTTTATTTTGTTGTCCTTAATAAATACATAAACACCCAGAAAGATAAATCCATAGGACAGATCCAGTTCTGTTCATAACAAGGAATTAAAAATACTTGCTCTCTTTGGAATTTCAGAATGAAATACATCACTGAATTAAACATTTTCTTTAGATCCTCAAAGAAAAGCAAGAAATAACAGGACCTTGCACGAAGTTTATTTTCATTGCTCACTGAAAAATAAGTATGACTGTTATTTAACCCTCACCCAACTCTTCCTGTTGATGTTGATGCTGATCATGTTTGACACCTCAAACCAGCATGTCGGTAAGAAAATAAGCTATAACTGAAAACTTCTCATTAAGTACGACTTTGTTTTTTAAACAACTGTTATGGGAATAACACTGCCTTTAACTGCAGTGGGAAATGAGCAAGGTAGAGAAATTGCTGAAGACCTGAGTGCTGGACAGAACAGTACAGATGGCATTTTTACGGCAAAGGCTAAATCCTCACAGAAGGAAAGACCAAGTTACTGGAGAGAGAAAAAGAAGCATCAGCCCTAATACTGCACACACTTATTACACATGTCAGCTGACAGTACAGAGAGGCATGAAATGGGATTTAGGTATCAGTCAGTATTTCAGTGCTATTGTTCCTTCAGCTGAGCCCCCCCAGTTCCCTGCCTCTCTTCCTGGAGCTGCTGAGATTATAGAGAGAAAGATCCCCTCATCACAGAATCTCCTGAGCTGGAAGGGACCCACCAGGACCATCCAGCCCAGCCTCTGGCCCTGCACAGACCCCCCAACAACCCCACCCTGTCCATCCCTGGCAGCGCTGGCCAAACGCTCCTGGAGCTCTGGCAGCCTCGGGGCCGGGACCATTCCCTGGGGAGCCTGGGCAGTGCCCAGCACCTCTGGGGGAAGAACCTTTTCCCAAAATCCAACCTAACCCTCTCCTGGCACAGCTCCAGTCGTTCCCTTGGGTCCTATCACTGCTCACAGACAGCAGAAATCAGTGTCTGCCCCTCCTGTTCCCCTCACCAGGAAGTTGTACCTTCAATGAGTCTCCCCTCAGTCTCCTCCAGGTTGAACAGACCAAGTGACTTGAGTAAGAACTACAACCTGCTCCTCTAAATCACACCAGAGAAGCCATAGAACCTGCCAGGCTGTTCTCCAGCACTGACTCAGCACCAGCAGGAAAACTCTGAGCCTGCAGTTACACACTTTTCAGGGTTTGAGAGTACAATATCCAGTCATGAGAACAGAGAAAGGCAAGATCCCAGCAAGCCAGACCCACCACTTTCTACAGCCTCTGTTATTCAAAGGAGGAACAGTAATCCTAGGATAGGTTTTCCATCACAGCTCTGAGCCATGGCTGCAGGACAGTGCCTGACCCACCCACACTCACACAGAGCTCTCCTGTTCAGGATTCCAGCTGTATGTTTGAGCTTACACCCTCATTTCCCATGGATCATCAAGCCTACCCTGTAGGAGAACATATACCAAAGGTGGCAAATTAACATCAAAATAAAGCAACATACAAGACACCCTGGGAACAGGTTTGAGGGCCAGGGGAAGTGTTTTACATCATCTCCCAGAGTAAGCTTAAGGAATTCCTGATGCTCGGGACAAGGGAATTGGTAATGAGAGAGAAATAAATTCTTTCACCTCTGGGTTGAAATCCAAGTCAGGCTGGTAGTAGCCAAGACCCATTAGCTCAACATCTGCTAGTTGTCTGGCAGCTCATGTGAAGTGAGTTATATTCCTCAGTGTCCATATCCCAGTCCCACTAATTGGCACCACATTGGCAATCCAAACACAGAGGTTAAGGTCTGAGCACACAGCAGGCAGCAACTCCAAGTCCAGGCAGCTTCGGTTTTGAGGACACATGTGATAAATTATACTTTTTGTATATGGAACTCCATTTAATTGCCCCGCCATCCTGTTCTGCCCTCAGAATAAAACTGTAAATCCAAGCAAGCCAGCAAACTGTCAGCATTCCCTTGTCCAGCACAAAGTTCCTGAAGCAGTAACACACATTATTAGGTCCATTACTAGTCAAAGCAACTTAAACAACTGCTTAAATTTTTAGCAAAATGCTATACCGCATAAAGTTAAGTATGAGCTAAAGTGTTTGGACAATAGTAACCAATATCCATAAAACCGTATCTTTCCCTCAACTCCAGTTTTTAACTGAAAAATGCAACACTCACAAAAAAGGCAGTAACAATATAATTTTATAAATCCCAAATAACAAGGCTCTTTCCTCTTTGTCTTTCCTTCTTCTGCAGCTTCCCAACAAAGAGTGCACAGGACCAAAGCTGATTCAAAAACAGGACCCATTAACTTTTAGAGAATTATTCTTTGTGTTGCCCCATGGTAAAATGTTTCTGTCTGAGGACAAAACAAAGTTGTTAGCTCTTAATACATAGTAATAAAGGAAAATTGATTTTTTCATATCATCTGAATATGGCAGCATACAATGTCTAAACTATGAGGGGAGGAAACTCACGTTACAGTTTAGAAACTGTTCCTGATGTTTACACATCACTTCAGTTTAAAGAACTGCTTATGATGGGAACATGATGAAAGCTGTTTAGCATGAAGGGAGATGGAAATGAAGTCAAAAGAAGCATCTTTGCCAGAACTCTACAAGAAAAGAGAATCAGAGTCAGTTCATCTGGGAGGGACCTCTGGAGTTTTCCAATCCAATCAGCTGCTCAAAGAATCACCAACTTCAAAGTGGGATGAGGTTGCCCAAAGACATTTTAGATGAAAGCACAATACAGTACAGTGCCCCGCAAAATCCACCTATAAAGAAACTTTTCTCGCAAGCCAGATCCCTCCTTCATTTACCACTGCTCTGGAAATGATTCCACTCTAAACTGTTTTGAGAAGCAATATGGCCAGCTGCCATCAGGAACACTGATACTCTGCAAAGGAAACAAACCTAATCTGAGTACCCATTAGGACCAAGGGATGGAGAACTGGTAGAGGGCAGACTTGAAGACAGGAGACTCTGAGAGAGCTTGGAAAGTCCAGTCCCCCCAAGATCTGTGCTTTATCTTACATTGAAAAGGCATGCTCAACCTCTGAGAAAAAGGTACCAGTGACATAAGACCAGTGGGCACGAAAACAAAACCAACCCCCCAGTCTGCATGCCACAGCCACGCTCAAAGGAGCGGGTTTTCCTTCTTGTGCAAGGAACACTTGCACAGTTTACATCCAGGGCGGTTGACTGACTCTCAGCTGCCTCACACAGAACAGCCTGCTGCTTTGGCACAGCTCTGCCAGCACTGCCTGGCTCGGCTCTGCCAGCACTGCCTGGCTCTGCCAGCACTGCCTGGCTCTGCCATCGCTGCCTGGCTCGGCTCTGCCAGC